>PVKE010005796.1:0-47919 GCA_004027555.1 Craseonycteris thonglongyai
CTGGGGGAGGGCCCAGGGTTTCAGCCTGGGGAGAGTGACTTTGGGAATGAGGTGCCATTCCTTAAGTCCTATTTTTTAGAGTTCCATTTCACCTGGGCACCTGAGCCCAAGAGCGTGAAGTGGAAGACAGAGAGAGGATGGAGCGGAGGTGTGCCTGGGAGGAGGGGCCACGGTGCCTAATTGCTACCACCTGCACCCAGTACCTAACTGTGAGGGTTCAACAGCGCTGACAGTCCTCGCTCTGTGTCTGTCTTCACTCTCCCTGGACAGCCACTCACAGATCAGCACACTGAACTGACACTTTTGCCCATCAGGAGTCCCGCCCGTCAACCGGCTCCTTTAGAAAAGAACTCAGGAGCAGCCTTATAGCTGCGGGCCCAGCCCAGCTGCATCCTCATCAGCCCCGACTTCGCCGCCTTCCAGGAGCCATGACTCCTGGACACAGGCTCTCTCCCCTTCGCCTCTCCGGCTTCTCTGGCCCCACAGCCCCGGGTCTAGGACAGGGCTGTGCAGCACACGGGTCCACAGAGGAAGCTCACTTGCTCTTGGTTATGAACCGCAAGACAATCGGTTCCATTCTTGAAGCCCCCACATGGGCCTGCCCTGCACTAGGACTTTCTGTGAACTCTCTAAGCCTCACAAGTGCCTGCTCATTTCCTCCTTACAGATGAGGAAATGGAGGCTCACAGAGCGCAGGGTTGCCCAATGTTCAGATCCGGGAGATGGTGTGGAAGCGATGGGGAGATAGAGCGGGGTCTCTTTCCTCTGCTCCTGCACCCCACCTCTCAGTGGGCCCCAGAAGCTCTCCCCCACCCATCTGAGGATCTAGATTTTGTGGTCCTCACAAAATCCCTGCCCTGTCAGCTGAGGCCTGCTGTGAGGGCTGGCCTTTCACTCTGTGGAAGGTTCCAGACTTCCCTGTCAGGGCTCCTGGAAGGACCTCTGATCTGGCCCAGTGGTGGCTCTATGGCCGTGGCTCCACAGTGTCGCTGGTTCCATCCCCCGCCACCAAGCCCCACTGTGGTCCCTGCAGGTGGGGCAACTGAGGAGAAGGAACTAGCTTGACAAGGCTCTTGGTGGGTTGTGCCTAGTTGTGGTCACCCAGGAAAAGACTACCCACACCCACCCCAGGTCTCTGGTATCTGTGCTTTCTGCAGGATGAGAAGACAACTGCTCCCCCAACTTCCCCACCACCATCTTCACCACCTCCCCCGCCACCTGCCCCGCCACCTGCCCCGCCACCTACTTCACCACCTGCTCCGCCACCTACTTCACCACCTGCTCCGCCACCTACCACACCACCTGCTCCACCTCCTGCCCCACCATCTGGCCTGTCACCTTCCCCATCAGCTCGAGGTCCTCATACACAACCACCTGCTCTGACACCTCCCAAACTGCCTCCTCCAAAGTTCACACCCAGTACCAGCGTTCTGTACTTGGTTGTCTTCATCCTGGTTCTCTGCGTGATCCTGGTGGTATTCTGTTGCATCTGGTACTACAAGAGGGTGAGTGGCTCCTGCCTACACAGCCTTGTGACAAGGTCCCTAGTAACAACGCTAAGGAAACAGCACACCTGCCTGCTCCATGATCCTATCAGCAGATTTTCATCAGCTCTTCAATATGATCACATGAGCGCATGGAGGTATAGAGTATGTCCTCCATTCCCCAGCACAGGCAGAGCCTGTGGGACCTTCTCCATCCTACTAGCCTCAGGGAGGTACCATATGGGCTGTCCCGGCCCCTGAGGAGAAGAGAACCTAGACTCCCTGAGAACACAACTACCATACTTCAGTCAGGATTCTGAAGGACTTGGGTAGATACAATCAGGGAGGAGGCCTCAGCAGGTGAGGGGAGGAGTCCCACGGTAGCCAGGAATGGCCCCAGAGGGAGAAAGAAGCGTGTGGGCCGGGAGGATTCAGAACCTGCGCCTTTGAAAACAACGTGGGCTCTGCACTTCCTCATGCCTCCTGTCATTTCTTCTTCAGTCCTTACTAAGCACCAGGATACACTGGGCCCCCTGCTGGTCACAAAGGGACAGAAATGAACTTGCCAACATCTTGGCTCTCAGAAGCTCATATCTGATCTGCTATTGGTCCTGGGGGTATTGAGGGTTTAAAACAAAAAACCAATCGCAAAAAAAATCAGCTTCACAGGATGTGGCAAGTGCCCTATGAACCCAGAGCACCAGCAAAGGATAGAGACTGCACCCAGGGAGGGAGGGAGGAAAAGGCACTGCTTAGCTGGGTTTGCAAGGACACAGTCCAGGAATCTGGATGAAGAAAGAGGAGAAGTCGAGATTTGAAAGGGCAGAGCAAACCAGCAAGAGGCAAGCAGGTCAATTTCTGTTGAAAGGAAAGAAGAGGAGAGAGAAAGCCTGTGGGTGGGCACACTGTCATCCCGGAGGCCTGGAGGCCAGCGGGGTGGGCACACTGTCATCCCGGAGGCCTGGAGGCCAGCGGGGTGGGCACACTGTCATCTGGGAGTCCTGGAGGCCAGCGAGGTGGCAGGGGGTGGAGAGGCAGGGGAGTGAGCAAGGGCAGTGGGCCGTAGGCCCTGTCTTCCTATGCTGGCGGGCAGCTGAGAAAATGACCATGTGCAGCGCCTCACCAGGGACCAGGCTCCTTAGTCTGGTTGTCTCCCTGTCAACCCCACAGGGAGCTGCTGCTTCCCCTTGAAAACTGGGGCTCAAGTGGGTGGAGCCTGTTGGCCACAGACACCCAGGCACTGGGTGCCCAGATTGGTACCCCAAACTCAAGCCTGTCCTGCTGCTACACAGCAGGTTCGCCCCTGCCTGCGTGGCCAAGCCAGCACCCCCACCCCCTCCCAGCTGTGCTTATGTCTCTTTAACTTTCTAGCCTGTCAAGGAGCCGCCGCCAGTGCAGAAACCAGAAAAGGTAAGTCGTGCTTTGGTCCTGATGTGCACACTGACCTTGACAATGAGGCCCCTCAGCCTCTGGGCTATGTCCACTCCCAGCCCACCTGGACAGAGAAGCCTGGGAGAAAGAAGAGGGTGGAAGAGGGGCCATGAGGGGCCCCAAAGAGGATGTGGGACTCCCAAAATGTCACCCTGACGACGCCCCTCCCGTGCTCCCTACACAGCCTGCTCTAGGGCCTTTGTCACTGCATTAGCAGCTTGGGGGCACCTGTTCCAGCAACCGCTCGATCCTACTACACTGCAGGGCATTTCTGTCCACTCCCAGGCCTGCTTGGAGGCAGGTCCTTGCACAGGACCCAGTGAGCTTTTGGCAAAGGAGTCTCAGGTCAGGGGCCGGGCCCGCCTTGGGGCGCTGGTGTACCTTGGGCTCCATTTCCTTGGTCTCCTCCTGGTCTCCAGGCAGGGCGGAGGGTGTGGCCGGGGGTGGCTGCAGGGACTGCAGGGCTGAAGAGGGTGGAGGGAGTCTCTTCTGGTGCTGAGCTGAGAGGGAGGCCCCGCCCAGATGAGCCCAGGGGCCAAGGGTCAGGTGAGCATGAGGTGGCTCACCCAGAATGGGGGCCCAAACCAGGGCCCACCACAAGTAGTTGTACCTGGGCCCGCGGGGATCTGGGTCTGGGATCCAGTGGGAAACAGGTCTTGCTGTCCTAGCAGCCTCTGCGCCGGTTGCCCTATGGCCTGGGGAGGCTGGATATGCAGGAGTCAGTGACCAGCACCCTGCCACCTGCTAATGCTTGCACCCTGACAGCCCTCCACTATGTCACAGCCCCCAGCCAGGCTTCTCCAACAAGGGTGGCCTCAGAGAATCCAAGGCCACAGGAACCAATTTTCTGGCCTTTCGGGAAAGGGCTATATTTGCAAACTAAAAGCAGTTTACTTGCTTCTCATGAAGGCCACTCTGTCACAGTGCAGGGCACTACTCATTGTCCTTGACTTCTCCAACAATCATTCTCTGAGTGGCCAAAACCAGACAAGTGTGGGTATACCACATGGCATGTGTGTGTACCCAGGAGCACCAGACAAGGAAGCACACTGTTTTTTCCTTCTAGGAGCCTGAGCCCTGTCGTATACAGAAATGCCCCATAGTGATTATCCCTTATTGTGGGTGCCAAGACAAGATACAATGGATGGAGGTGAGGAGGGTCCTTCCGCAGGGAGCAGTGACACCCTGTCTGGGGTATGTAAGCTGAGGGGCTGCAGGTTCATGTCACACAGGCCTGGGCCTCAGAGGCATGGCTCCTGTGAGGTGAGCTCTGTGCACTGGACTTCACTGGGTACCAACCATGTCTCCCCCTTGGAATAGGTCTGGATTTAAGGATGCTGGTGGCTGGCCCACAGCCAGCCAGTCCCTGGCTCTCACCGACGTGGTCACCAAGTCCACCAATGGCTTGGATTTCACTGGCCAGTAGGTGATAAGCAAAAACAAAACTGAATGACAAAAATACTCTCACAGGTCAGGAAAAAAATGTTCTGTGCCACATTCCTACCATTAAAACTACCCAGAAATGCCAGTGGCTCCTACTATTCCTACAGAAGTCCTGTCAGCAGAGGAAGAGAATTTATGGTCACTGTGGCCCTCTGAGGTGGGACAATGAGGGCTGAACAGAGGAGGGGCCTAAAGGAAAAGGCGTTCCCCCAGGAAGTGCGATGGCCCATTCTGGTGAAGAAGCCAGCCTGGCAGGGGTCAGGGGTGGTCATGACGGGCAGGGGTGGAGAGGTCCCACCCCATGTGGTGGGTTTGAGGAAGAATGAACCTCTAATCTCTGCCTGGCTTTGCCCTCCCCACCCCCCACTCCCCAGTCTGGTCTCTGCCCCTGGCCAGAACCACTGCTTCTTCCTCAAGCTTCAGATGGCAGCTGGACAACCAGCCCTGCCTCATCCCTGACAGTCACCGATAGAACACAGAGAAGCCAAAACACGCCTTCCAGAAAGGGAGTCAGCTGCTTGCTCACGGGGCCTGACCCCACCCCATACCTGACCAGGATCCATACCTGCAGCCATAAGGTCCCTGCCACTGTGTCCAGAGCCAGTTTCTGGACATTTTTCTTCCTACCTTTTCTCCATAACCCACTCCACTACAGTATCAGGAACATGCCCCTGAGCCAACCATGGTCCTCTTTTCTGCCTTCTCCCTGTGTGCCCCTCAATGCAAGCTCTCCCCCCATCTTTGAGCTCTGCCCAGGTCCCCAGTGCCCACCTATGTTTCCTCTTCAGGACCTCCCCTTGTCCCACACATCTCTTCCAACCTTTGAACTTTTGCTCTAACCCCAGACTTCTTCTCCAATACCAAGAATATTGGGATCAGTTCCAGATCCCAAACAACCTATGACCTACAGTGACCACCCCACACCCCCAGACATACAAGCTGCTGGCCACAGCCCCAAGTGGAGGCTGCAGGGATGGCTCAGCAAATTCCCCGGGAACAGAGAGCTCATGAAGCATCGTGAGCCAGAGGACGCTACCTCTGGAGGCAGCCTCCATGCCTAGAGCTTCCTCACAGACACATCTGCTTTTCAGAGCAAACTGGATACTTTGTATTACTTTCTGCAAAGCTGCAACCAGGTGCCCCTGATGTGTTCTCAGCCCAGGGACAAGGTAAGCGGCGGCATGCTCCCCATGGGCAAGGGGCCTTCCTTGCTTTTTTCCCCTGATGGTTGTCCTCTGGAACTGTGGGTTAGAGAGCCCTGTCCTGGCGTCTGCCAAGGGGAATATGGAGAAATGGGGCTCAGGGGCCTCCCAGGTCGATGCTAGACATGCCACCCATACATTTCCCTTGTACTGTGGTCTCAAGAGTGTCAGGATAGTCTTCTCTAGAGCATTACTCCACACTCCCCAACTTCACTAAAGACAGATGGAAAGGAATGTAGGCCAGCGGGTTCTATGGGCTCTCAATTCTATGAGGCTCCCAGCCCGGTCAATGGACAAGTACTACTGTTACTCCCATTTTAGCCTAGGGAGAACGGAGTGACTTGTCCCAGATCACAAAGGCTGGCAGTGGCAGAGCTGGACTTGAACCCTGAGGCTTGGCCCCACCCTTCTCATTGTCCTGCCCCATTTGGGGTCAGCACTCCTGACCTCATGTTGGTTACCCCCAAGCCACCAGAAGGCTGCCCTACTCAGGCTCCAGGGCCCAAGAAGAGCAGTCCTGCCTCACCTGGGAGCCACCTGCCCGGCTTTCCCACACTCAGACCCTTTGCGCAGACCAGGCCAGGGCGCCCTGAGGACGCTGTCATCCCAGCGTCTTCAGTGAAGACTGCATCCTCATTCGGGGAAAACCGGCCCGCACTGGATGGGCAAGTGGACGTTTAGCAGCTCTGTGCTGTATCATTCCTGTCTCTTTCTAAGAGGTCTCCATGGCCTGTCAACCACCTGAGGGTGCTGAACTGCCCTTGCCCTAGGGACCCAGAGCCAGGTCTAAGGGCTGTGGAGAGGGGTCATCCTTTAGCACATTCTCACCTAGAAAGACTGACCGTGTTAGGGTTGCAGGGGAAGTAGGACTTGTCCTTGCTTCCCAGGCTCCCAGTCCAAGGAGGAGCAGGCAGGTTCCACATCACAGCAAAGGGACCAGAGTCAGGACATTGGGACTGCCTCGGGAAGGCAGGACAGACATCCAACACCTGAGCCAAGTGTCCAAGGGAGAGCCTAGGCTGGAGGCTGGCACCCAGAAAGAAGGGCATCACAAGTTCCCACCTTGTGGTCCACAGTGGGTCCTGACCCCAGCTCCCTTCAGTCAAGGAAACCATAGCCTTCTGATTCCCATTCCAGTGACTTTTCAGGAATGTTTTCTCTCCTCTTTCCTATAGGGGACGTGCATCAATGTCACTCTAATGAAGCCCCAGTGTGCACAAATGCCTTGTAGCCCGAAGACCTGGCTTGAACCCAGTGGGGAGTGCTTCTCCATCAACAGCTGCTGCTCTTGCTTCCAACACTCGCCACAGATATTCTCCCAGCCTCCCTCCAGGGTGCCGTCGCTGATCCCATCCCCTGCCCAGGCACTCTGCAGGACAACCTTGTCACGCCCACCCCCATAGCCCAACTTCTAAAGCACTAAAATAACCCAGAATATTAAAAAGCTCTTTTTGTTCTGAATTAGACACGTATCTACTCCAATACTGAACATTCAGACTTGGTGTAAAGTCAAAAGGAGTTGGATTTTGTTGCTGACTAGCAGGAGAGTTTGTTGCCTGGTAAGCATGTTCTTCGGTAGGAGAGGTACCTATACTGCTCTTGCAGGACAAAGGACCCTGGTGTCCAGTGGCTGTAGACAGAGGTGATTCCTGTTGTTCACAGCCTGGTCATCTGTCACCAATAGCTGGGACACACAGAGTTTTAACCAATTTCTGCTATTTGGAATATGCATGTAATCCCATGTCTTATCACTCACTGGTTCTTCCTCAATCTCCTGGGCAAGTTACTTGATCTCCCTGTGATTTAGTTTCCTCCTTGAAAAGATGGAGACAATGGTGTTGCTATAGGTGACTGAGATTAATGATAAGTGCTGCAATGTGCTCAACAGAGAGCCATGCTCCTGGAAAAAACTCAGGTGCCAGTAACTAATGTCATCCTTCCATACCAAAGGGAAGAAGGGAATGATAGTTCAGAGACATCAATAAGTAGTTTGCAGGGAAGCTGGGATGGCTCAGCGGGTTAAGCGCTCACTTTGCAGCCCCGGGGACTGAGGATCGAATCCCGGCCCGACCTGTGCGGAACCATGTGCTGAACTGGGAACTCTCCCAGTTCAGTTCTCTCTCTGTCTCTGTCTCTGTATCTCTCTCTCTCTCTCTCTCTCTCTCTCTCTCTCTCTCTCTCTCTCTCTCTCTCTCTCTCTCTCTCTCTCTCTCTCTCTCTCTCTCTCTCTCTCTCTCTCTCTCTCTCTCTCTCTCTCTCTCTGTCAAAAATAAATAAATAAATAAATATATTTTTTAAATAAATAAATAAATAAGTAGTTTGAGAGTTCAGGGCTGTCAGAGTGGAGGCCGTGCCTGTGGTGGTTACCTCCACATACCAGGGCATTGGCACACGTGAGCTTTCTCAGGAAGGAGGTTGTCAACCACATGTGGGTTCATATCCATGACCCAGAACCCTCTATAACCTTCTAGAAATCATTATAAAAGGTCTTGTCACCTGTATGTCCTTCAGAAATGTTATTTTCCTTCCCATGCTCTTAATATATCACATGATATAAAATGCAAAGTTATTCATCCTATGGTCCATGGGCCACATGTTGCCCAGGATGGTTTTGAATGTGGCCCAACACAAATTTATTAACTTTCTTAAAACATTATAAGATTTTTTTTTCAACTTTTTTCTGGCTCATCAGCTATTATTGTTTCTTAGTGTATTTTATGTGTGGTCCAAGACAATTCTTTCTCTTCCAATGTGGCCCAGGAAAGCTGAAAGGTTGGACACCTCCAATATATGTAAAATCCATAGTGTTCACTCTCCTAAGTTAAAATCTGTTCCTCCCCTGATAAAGCTGGATTGTCCAATTATTCAAATTTATTTTCATTGAGTCTTTGTCAACTTAATCAAGTTTTCCTTTCACACTAACATGCTTGAGGGCCGTCTATAGAGAAGTCATCATTTTGAAAGTCCTAGAACATGGGGTTTAGGCTGAAGCAACATGCTGAACCACAGAGTCAGAGAAGGACCACATTAAAGGGTAGAAGAACTGGCTACGCACTGACCACATCACCCTTAGCCCAACCACCATAGTGCTGCATAGAAGAGATGTCCCCTCCCCATGGCCTATGGTTTCTCCCATGGGAAAAACAGTGCCCAAGGTGGACATTAAGCTTCCCCCAACATTGGTTTATATGATGGGTACCCGGAAAGAAAACTGGAACTATCTTCTGGAAGGTGATCCCCTTGTAATACAGGCTTCCCCCACTAGATGAGTATTCTCAGAACCCATCTGCATCAGTGTACCAGATGGTGGTGGTGTGAGAGACTGTGTTCAGTTTCAGTGAATTTTGGGGGGAGAGTCAACACATTTGCCCATCTCATGATGGGTGATTGATATAAAAAATATGCAGCGTGATAACACACCTGCCCACACTGCACTGAGTGTTCATCATTTTTTGACAAAACAGCATGGCTTCCATACCCCACCATCTTTCCTCACCTGACTTTGCCCCTAGGGACTTTTTTTGTTTCCCTGGATGAAAAATTTACTCAAAGGAAAAAGTTTTTCCAATGTGGAAGTGGTGAAACAAACCAAAAAAAAAAAAAAAAAAAAAAAAAAAAAAAAAAAAAAAAAAAAAAAAAAAAAAAAAAAAAAAAAAAAAAAAAAAAAAGATGGCAGAAGCACTAAAAGGCATCAAAATCAACAAGTTCAAAAAGTGTTTTGAGGGGTGTGTTGGGATGGCTCAGTGGGTTAAGTGCTCTCTTTGCAGCCCCGAGACCAGGGATTGAATCCCAGCTCTGGCCCAGGCAGACCCATATGCTGAACTGGGGGGTGCCCCCAGTTCAGTTCTTGCCGGGGGCCTATGCGGGAGGCTCCCAGCCCAGTTCCTGACCTGCATAGCCCAGCACCCACCTGTGGAGTGAAACTATATGGAAAACTAATGCTGTCAACTATGGAGACTGCGCTGGGCCCTCCCACTTCTCTCTGTCTATCTCTTGAGAGCTTGTTTGGAGGTTCTAGCAGAGGAGCACAGCTATTCGTATACCCTTGACCGAAGAACAGTCCTCTCCTCTATCAGGGAAGATCGTCCTCTTCAACCAAGCGCACAGCTTCAGGAGGGACACATATGGAGTGGTGAGGGAGGAAGGGGACACCCACCTAGCCAGCCGGATCAGCTGAATCAACCCTGGTGATCAACAGCATGACAGATGTCACAGCCAGATTGCCCTCACATCCTCTGTCTATCCCTTTCTGTTAAAAACAATAAAAATAAATCTTAAAAAAAAAGAAGTGTTTTGAGTAGTGGAAAAAGCATCCCCATAGGTATATTGCATCAAATAGAGAGTACTTTGAAGGTGACTAAAGTTAAAACATGTAAGAATAAGTATACAAATAACTAAAATCTGGGATTTTTGGGGTCCCTCCAGTATTAGGCCCAAGCTGGTCTCTCCTAACTGGGATCATATGAGGAATCTGCAGGGCTCAATAATGGAATTGGATTTGAATGGAAAAGGCAGGCAGGTCTTTCAATAAGCAGAGCTCATATATTGGCAGACTGCATACTCCTCTGAATGGGCCATGATTAGAGATCCAACCAGTGGCTCTGTGCTTCTGTGGGGACAAGCCAATGGTTCATTCTGGCAAGAGAGCTTATTGGGCAGTTCTACCTGATTCTGGTCTTCAACCAAAAAGCCACACAGACATCAGAGCCTGTTGCAAACCCTCACCCAGGTAGGGAAGCAAATTCCTATTCCTATCTACTGGAGAATATAGTTCCTTGTTCTCCTTAATGTAAAAGCTTCATAGCCCATCCTACTTCTCCTATAGTGACACTCAAGTTAGAACTGCAGCCAGCAAGCAAATCTTACCTGCATAGCAAAGGTAGTGGCCCTGTATGGCCAGGGAAGTTGGTGTGCAGTTCTGCTTGATTCATGCCCTTAGACAGTGAGCCATGATAGTCTGTAGGTCTGTTCTGCTGCCCTGCCTAATAAGGAAAATGGGCACATGTCCCCACCTACTATGACTAGAGACCTAGGAAGCATTATCAAATAATCAAGACAAAAACAGACTCTACTCCACAGTCACACTTGGGTGAGAAAACAGTGCTATCCAAATGTTCTAATCCAGTGATACCCACTGACCTCAGAGTTCAGGAAATGGCCTCACCCAAATAAAGACCCCAATAACAAGCCCCACTTATACAGGTAAATAGTGTGCTATCCATCTATAATGCCAAGTTGAGCTGATGAATAAAGGATTGTCTACCAAAGCAAACCTGTAAAGCTTACTCAAATGCATACATATCAACAAAACAAATAAGAAATTAAATATAACATGACCAAAGAGAGTTAATAAAGCTCCATAACTGCCCCTAAAGAAATGCAGTGAACTACAAGAACACAGACACACAATTAAACAAAGTTAGGGAAACAGTACTTAAACAGTCAAAAATCAACAGAGAAATAGAAACCATCAAAAGAGAAAATATAAAATTAGAGCTGAAGAATACAATGACTATAGTGAAGAATACACTATACCACAATGGCAAAACAAGTAAGCAGAAGAAAGAACCAATGAACCAATAGGTCCTTTGAAATTATCCTATCAGAAGAGCAAATAAATAAATAAAAAAGAAGTGAATAAAGACAATGAGTTATGGTACAGCATGAATAGAAATGATACATGAAATATGGGAATCACAGAATGAGAATGAAAAAAAGGAGAAATTATTTTTAAAAATAAGATTGAAAAGTTACTAAATATGGAGAAAGAAATAGACATCCAGATTTACAAGGCCCAAAGAACCACAAATGTCTGAACTCCAAAATGTCTACATTGACACACATTCTAAGAAGTCAAAAGGAAAAAGAGGGGAATTTTGAAAGAAGCAAGAGAAAAGCAAGTTGTCAAATACAGGGTAGCTCCATAAGATTAAGGTTATATTGCCCAAGAGACACTTCAAAGGCCAGGAGAGGGTGTGTGATATATTTAAATATTAAAAGCAAAGCCATTCTTTTAAAATGAAGGAGAAGTAAAAACATTCCCTACAAACAAAAGCAGAGGGAGTTTGTCAGCAATACACGAGCATCACACATGTTAAAGGATGTTTATCAAGCAGAAATATGAGATGATAATTCACATTGTGAAAGCATATTAATGTATTTACAAATTTACTGGTAATCATAAATATATTGTCAAAGTCATATATTCTAGTAATGCTAGTAGCTAGTTCATGTAGAATGCTAATTTAAAATTTAAAATGTATTAAAAGTAATAATTACAATACTTTCTTATTAGATGCACAGTATTCAAAATGTGTTAATTGTAACATTGATAACCTAAAATGTGAGAAACAGAGAAGTAAAATGATAAAATTCATATATGCTATAGGTGTTAGTGTTATCAGCTAAAATAATATATTGTGAATATAAAATGTTTTATGTAATACTAATGATAAACACATAAGGAATACTTACAGATGATACACAAAAGATTATGAAAAAGCAATCCAAGCATACCAGTATAATAAAGTCATCAAATGACAAAAGAACAGCAAAATAAGAAGGAACAATGTATCTACAAAACAGTCAGAATATAACAATAAACAAAATGGCAATAATTACTTTTAACAGAAAAAAAAATTAAAATTTTTAATCAAGCCTTAGAATGGCTGAAGAGATTTTTTAAAATAAGTTCCAATGATGTGCTGCCTGCAATTTCAAGTTAGAAGGTATGCAAATGATATTGAATGACTGTTTCAGGGCCAAGAAATGGAAAAAAGATATTTAAAATATATGATACCAAAAGACAGCAGCAACAGCTATACTTAAACAATGGTAAATATTTATGCAGCCTACATTGGAGTACCTAAATATATAAAGCAATTACAAACAGAACAAACAAGAAATAAACAACAATACAATAATAATTGAAAGCTTTAATACCTCACTCTCAACAATAGAAAAATCATCCAGAGAATCGATTAGAAAACAGCAGATTGGAACACCACTATCAGCCAAATCATACTGACTATACATGAACAGACTATACATGAAATGTCATCCAACAGAAGCAGAATAAATATTTTCTCAGGGGACCTATGGAATATTTTTAAGGATAGACTGTATGGTAGGTCACAAAACAAGACTAATGCCCTTCGATAGATGACTGGATAAAGAAGATGTGGTACATTTACACAATGGAATACTACTCAGCGATAAGAAATGATGAAATACAGTCATTTCTGGCAACATGGATGGACCTAGAGACCATCTTATTAAGTGAAATAAGTCAGAATGAAAGAATTCAGAAAAATATGACCTCACTTATAGGTGGAATATAAAACTGAAAGTTACAAAGACACAGAGACCTATGGACACACTCAATAACTTGGTGATTGCCAGAGGGAAGGGGAGGAGGGGGGAGGGAGAAAGGGAGGGGAGGTGGGAGAGGGCACCAGCATTATGGACACAGTCAATGGTTTGGTGTTTACCTGGAGAGGAGGGAGGAGGGCGGAGGGGGGAGGGAGCGTTGTGTGGGGAGGGGGGAGTGGGCACCAGATATATCGGATTGGAGGGGAACCTGATTCTGGGAGCTGGGCACATAATGCGATGCATGGGTGATGTGATGTGGAGTTGTCCATTGGGAAACTGTCTGATTGTTACCAACCAATGTCACCCCATTAAATTTAACAATAAAATATAATAATATTAAAAAGAAAAACAAAAAACAAGACTAAGCAAATTTAAGAAGACTGAAATCAAACTAAGTATCTTTTCCAAACACACAATGATATAAAGCTGGAAATGAATAACATAAAGAAAGCAAGAAAATATCAAATACATATTAATTAAACAACACTCTTGAATAACCAGTAGATTATGATATGATATATATTATATGATATATAATATGTATATATATGTATAATATATATATAATATATATATTATATGATATATAATATATAATATGATATATAATATATATCATATAATATATTATATGATATATATGATATATATATATAACCAGTAGATTATGATAGATATATATATATATCTTAAAAAACGAAAATGAAAAAGCATACCAAAACATATGGGATTCAGCAAAAGCAGGTTAAAATGGGAATTAATAGTAATAAACACATACATTAAGAAAAACAAATATCTCAAATAAACAACCTTAGATTATACTTCCAAAGAAATGAGGGGGAAATAAAAACTCACCAAGCTAGCAGAAGAAAGGATTTAATCAAGATTAAAGAAGAAATAAAAGTAGAGAACAAGGGGAAGCCGGGATGGCTCAGTGGGTTAAGCGCTCACTTTGCAGCCCCAGGGACCGAGGATCGAATCCCGGCCCTGGCCCGTGCGGACCCATAGGCTGAACTGGGGAGTGCGCCCAGTTCAGTTTTCACCGGGGCGAGACCCTGGCCCAGTTCCTGCCCTGTGCCGCCCCAAGCCCACCTGTGGAATGAAACTATGTGGAAAAACCAATAATGTGCAACTATGGAGACTGTTCTGCCCCCTCCCTTCTCTATATCTCTAACTCTGTATGTCTCTCTCTCTCTGTCAAAAACAATAAATAAATCTTAAAAAAAAAAAGTAGAGAACAAGAAAGCAATAAAAAAGATTAACAAAAGTAGGAGTTGGTTCTTTGAAAGGATAAACAATACTGACAAATTTTAGACTAATTAAAAAAAAACTAAAATATAATTGTAAGGAAAAAAGAATACACTTAGAACAAATACCACAGCAATACAAAGGATCATAAAATTCTATGAACAACTACACACCAACAAATTACACAAGTTAGAAGAAATAAAAATTCTTAGAAAACATAACCTCCCAAGATTTAATTATGGAGAAATATAATTCTGAACAGATTAATAATAAGTAAAGGGGCTAAGTAATCAAAAATATCCTAAGAAAGCCCAGAATGAGACCAGTTTACTAGTGAATACCATTAAACATTTTAAAGTAAAACCAATCCTTATCAAATTCTTGCAAAAAATTGAAAAGGATGGAACACTCCCAAGTCATTTTAAAAGGCTAGCATTACCCTCATACCAAAGCCAGATAAGAACACTGGAAGAAATAAAACTATAAACCAATATCCCTAAATACAATGCAAAAATTTCAACTAGCAAGCCAAATTCTGCAGCACATTAAAAAGGTCTTACGGAGATGTCATCAAGATGGCGGCATGAGAAGAATTTTTGAAATCTCTCCTGGAAAGAACAACAAATTAAACAACTAAAATTCAACCAGAGAATCCCTAAGTAACACATAGCCTCAGCTGAGGGACCACTCATCACAAGAAAATACCTAAAGCAGGAGAAAGGAAGGCAAGTGACAGAGAAAGAAAGGGATCAATGTGGAGACATGCCACATAGCGAGACCTAGTGACCGACCCAGAGGATGACCCAGAGACTAGCAGAGGAGAGGCTGACTAAGGTGAAAGTGTGGGAGTGCGATTCAAGGTGCAGAATGTTGCTGGGTGGGTTTGAGGCTTTGAACAAAGGCAGAGGCACAGGCAGCCAGAACAAAGGTGGGAAGCAAAAGTAGGCACAGCTGGCTGTGGCAAGATGCCACGGTGGGAGTGCAGAAAGAGCAGCTGTGGTGTGATGAGTGGCCATAGCACAGGGCAGGAGGACAAAGTGAGGCACCTGCAGTAGCCAGAGATCAGCACAGGTGACCAGAGTGACAGCCCGGCTAATGGTGTGTGGGTGGGGTGGCTGAAGGTGGAGATCCATGGAACATAAGGCCAGCGACCAGAGGGAAAAAAGGTGTTTCAGTTGCTAGACTGCCGGTAGCTGGAGTGTGCTGTTGGCTGAAGCACAGAGTGGCCCATAATGAGGTGGGGCCCCAGCCAGACCACTGTGTGGCCTTGGACACAGAGCCTAGGTGTTTCTCCTTGCTACCTCCCAAAGCTCACCCTGCCAGTCCACCCAGAGCTTGCTTTCATTGAGCTGCTGCCAGGAAACCACTATTACCCTGTGATGCACATAGACCTGTGCCTTTCCCAACAAACCCCACCCCCACCCTTCCCAATGAAGTCAGCAGAGGGATCTAGGAAAACTGAAGCACAGACATAGAAGCTTCTGACAGCAGTGGGATTTTGGAGCATAGAATACCATTGCCCAACATATCTTCCCAAAGAGCAGACATACAGAGACCAGGGTGACTGACTCAAAGAGTAGCCCACCTTCTAGGAAGTCTCCCACTGTGAGAAAACCAAATAACCAAGAGAAAATATTATAAGACACTGCAACAACAACTAGGATGTAAAAGAAAGATTTCTTCACATCTACCAGGGGAAAAGTCGTTATGTCCAGGAAAAAAAAATGCTCCAACAGCAATAAGAACCCTATTGAACAAAGGTGCTCAGAAAGAAAGTGAAAAATCTCCAGAAAAGGAACTTGAAGATATGAAAACATATGAGCTAAATTCTGAAACACTCAAAGAGATCAAAGAAATCTGGTGGAGTACACAGAAGGAGCTAAGTAATCTCAAAAAGAAAATTGAAATTATAAAAAAATGCAAATAGAAATTCTGAAGATAAACAGCACAATACAAGAATAAAGAAAATAAAATAGCATAGGAAGCAGAGCTAACCAGGTGAAGGAAAGAATTAGTGAAACCAAAGACAGATATTTGGAAATGTAACAGAATAAAGATGAGAGAGACCTAAAAGCTAAAAGAAATGAAAGATATCTACAAAAACTATCTGACTCCATGAGAAAAAATAACAGAAGAATAATAGGTATTCCATATGGAACAGAGGATGAGATGGGCAGAGAGAATTTGTTCAGACAAATACTAAATGAGAACTTCCCAAATCTATTCAAACAAACAAACAAAAAAATGAATCCTCAAATCCAATAAGGAAACAGGACCCCTAGCTACTTGAATCCTAGGAGACCCTCTCCAAGGCACATTATACTGAAGATGTCAAAGGCCAAAGACAAAGAAAGAATCCTCAAGGCAGCTAGAAAAAAAGAACACCATAACCTATAAAGGAAAGCCCATCAAACTATCACCAGATTTCTCAACGAAAACTCTACAAGCCAGAAGAGAGTGAAATCAAATATTCAAAATATTAAAGTTAAAAAACTACCAGCCAAGAATCCTCTACCCAGCAAAGTTATCCTTTAGATATGAAGGAGGAATAAGGACCTTTTGAGACATACAGAAACTGAAGAAATTCCCCAGCACAAGGCCAGCATTTCAAGAAATACTGAAGGAGGCAATTAAACCTGAAACAAAAAGTGAAAATAAATAGGAATAAACTGGAACAACAGAAACATAAAAGGGGCGGAAGTAAAGGTTTAAATTTCCAAAGAGAATGGAGGCAAGAAACATCCTTAAGAAAAGGTACCAATGCATATATAAAACATCCCTTTATATAAAGTTCATGGTAACCACTCAAAAAGAGCTTAGAACTGGGACACATAACAAAAAGAAAAAAAGAAAAGAAAAGAGCCATAAACACCATCAAACTAAAATAACTGATGGGAATAAAAAAGGAAAGATGCAACAAAAAAAGAGATACCAGAAAATAAAAGATAAAATGGCTATAGGAAATCCTCATATATCAATCATCACCCTAAATGGAAATGGACTGAACTCACCAATAAAAAGACACAGAGTAGGAAACTGGATTAAAGAACAGAAACCAACTTTACACAACCTACAAGAGACACACTTCAGCCACAAGGACAAACACACTCTCAAAGTGAAAGGACGGAAAAAATACTCCAAGCAAATGGCATCCAGAGAAAAGCAGGTGAAGCCATACTTATATCTGATGAAGTAGATTTCAGGATCAAAAAGATAAGAGATAAACATGGATACTTTCTAATGATAAAGAGGACAATATAACAAAAAGACAACACACTTACTAATATATATGCCCCCAATCAAGAAACACCAAAATTTACAAAGCAACTACTAACAGATCTAAAAGGAGACACTGACAAAAACACAATTATAGTAAAAGACTTAAACACCCCATTGACAGCCATGGACAGGTCATCCAAACAGGAAATAAATAAGGAAATATCAGATTTAAATAATATATTACAGCAATTGGACATTGTTGACATTTACAGGATACCTCATCGTACAACGCATGATTATACATTCTTTTCTGGTGCACATGAAACATTCTCAAGGATAGACAACATGCTGGGACACAAAGCTAGCCTCAGCAAATTTAACAAGATTGAAACCATGCCAAGTGTATTCTCTAATCACAAAGCTTTGAAATTGTAGATCACTTACAAAAAGAAAAAAAGAAAAACCACATATGCATAAAAATTAAACAACATATTATTTCAAAAATGACTGGACCAAAAGATAAATAAAAGAAGATATTAAAAATACATACAAATGAATAACAATAAAAACATAACATACCATAATTACTGGAATGCAGCATAAGCAGTAATAAGAGAGAAATTTATATCACTACAGGTCTAGCTCAAGAAAAAAAAAATTACAAGTAAACCATCTAATATCATATCTTAAAGAACTAGAAAAAGAAAAACAAAAAACACCCAAAGTCAGCAGAAGAAAGAAAATGATAAAAATTAAAATAGAACTAAATAAAATAAAGAATAGAAAAACAATAAAAAAATTAATGCAACAAGGAGCTGGTTCTTTGAAAAAATTAACAAAGTTGACAAACTCCTGGCTAGGCTCACCAAGGGAAAAAGAGAAAACACACAAATAATCTGAATTAGAAATAAAAGAAGGGAAATTACAACTGATACCACAGAAATACAAAGGATCATACAAGAACACTATGAAAGCCTATATGCCACCAAATTTTGTGACCTAGAAAAAATGAACAAGTTTTTGGAACTAGACGGAATCAAGAAGACCTAGATAACCTACACAAACCAATCAACAGTAAGGAAATTGAAACAATCATCCAAAACCTCCCCAAAAGCAAGAGTCCAGGGCCAGATGGCCTCACTAACAAGTTTTATCAGGCATTCAACGAGGAACTAACACCTATCCTCCTCAAACTTTCCCTCCAAAATTGAAGAGGCAATACTTCCCAAAGCATACTATGAGGCCAACATTACCTTAATACCAAAGCCTGGCAAGGATGTTGCAAAAAAAGAGAACTATAGACCAGCATCTCTGATGAACACAGATGCAAAAATCCTAAACAAAATACTAGCATATTGAATACAACAATGCATTATAAAGATTATACATTATGATCAAGTGGGATTCATCCCAGGGGCACAAGGATGGTTTATCATACACAAATTAATCAATGTGATACACCACATAAACAAATTAAAAGATAAACACCATATGAATATATCAATTGATGCAGAAAAAGCATTTGACAAGATACAACATTCATTTATGATCAAAACAATTAATAAAATGAGTATAGGAGGAAAGTACCTCGACATAATAAAGGGCATATATGACAAACCTTCAGCGAATGTCCTACTAAATGGGGAAACACTGAAACCTTTTCTTCTAAAATCAGAAACAAGACAGAGATGTCCCCTGTCACTACTGCTATTCAATGTAGTGCTGGAAGGTCTAGACAGAGCCTTCAGGCAGGAGAAAAAAATAAAAGGCATCCAAATTGGGGGTGAAGAAGTTCAACTGTCATTTTTTGCAGATGATATGATCCTTTATACAGAAAACCCTAAAGACTCCACCAGAAAAACTATGACAAATAATAAATGAATATAGTAAAATTGCAGGATACAACATCAATATGCAAAAATCTACAAAATTTTTCTATACAAACAACAAAACTTCAGAAAAAGAAATGAGAAAAATGATACCATTTGCAATAAAAACAAAAAAACAAAATACGTAGGAATAAACTTAATAAAGAACATGAAGGACTTATACACGAAAAACTATAAGACACTATTAAAAGAAATTGAAGAAGATACAAAGAAATGTAAAGATATTCCATGTTCATAGATTGGAAGAATCAACATAGTTAAAATGGCCATATCACCCAAAGCAATATACGGATTTAATGCAATTCACATCAAAATCCCACAGACATTCTTTGGAGAAATAGATTTTTTAAAAATCATCATATTCATATGGAACCACAAAAGACCCCAAATCACCAAAGCAACCCTCCAAAAAAAGAATAAGACTGGAGGCATCACGCTCCCGACTTCAGTCTATACTACAAAGTGTCAATAATCAAAACTGTCTGGTATAGGCAATAAATAGACATGTAGACCAAAGGAACAGAATCAAAAATCCAGAAATAACCTACAAATATATGAACAGATAATTTTTACAAAAGAGCAAAAAATATACAATGGAGAAAAAAAAGCCTCTTCAGTAAATGGTGCTGGGAAAATTGGAAAACCACATGCAAAAAAATGAATCTGGACTGTGAACTGTCACCGTATACCAAAATTAACTCAAAGTGGATTAAAGACCTCTACATAAGACCTGAAACAATAAAGTACATAGAAGAAAGCATCAACACTAAACTTATAGGCCTTGGGCTCAGAGAGCACTTTATGAACTTCACCCCAAAGGCAAGGGAAGTAAAAGTGGAAATAAATGAATGGGACTATATCAAACTAAAAGGCTTCTGCATAGAAAAAGAAACAATCAACAATGCAAAGATACAACCAATCCATCAGGAGAAAATATTTGCAAATAATGCCTCTGATAAGGGGCTAATATCAAAAATATATAAAGAACTTGAACAACTCAACAACAAAAGAACAATTCAATTAAAAAGTGAGCAGAAGACCTAAACAGACACTTCTCTCATGAAGACATACAAATGGCCAACAGATATATGAAAAAATGCTCAACATCACTAGCAATTAGGAAAATGCAAATTAAAACCACAATGAGATACCACCTCACACCTGTTAGAATGGCTATAATCAACAAGACAAGGAGTAACAAGTGCTGGAGAGGCTGTGGACAGAAAGGAACCCTCATACACTGCTGGTGGGAATGTAAATTGGTACAATCACTATGGAAGGTAGTATGGAAATACCTCAAAAAACTAGAAATGGAATTGCCATATGACCCAGCAACCCCTGTTCTGGTTGTCGACCCAAAAGACTTGATGACCTTAATTTGCAAAGATATCTGTACCCCAATGTTCATCGCAGCACTGTTCCCAGTGGCCAAGTCATGGAAACAACCAAAGTGTCCTTTGATAGATGACTGGATAAAAAAGTTGTGGTAAATTTATACAGTGAAATACTACTCAGCTATAAGAAAAGATGAAATACAGGGGAAGCTGGGATGGCTCAGTGGGTTAGGCGCTCACTTTGCAGCCCCGGGGACTGAGGATCGAATCCTGGCCCCGGCCCGTGCGGACCCATGTGCTGAACTGGGGAGTGCCCCCAGTTCGGTTCTCACCGGGGCGAGACCCCAGCCCAGTTCCTGCCCTGTGCAGCCCCGCCCACCTGTGGAATGAATCTATGTGGAAAAACCAATGATGTGCAACTAGGGAGACTGTTCTGGGCCCTCCCCCTTCTCTCTGTCTCTGACTGTATCTCTCTCTCTCTCTCTCTGTCAAAAACAATAAATACATCTTAAAAAAAAAAAAGATGAAATACAGTCGTTTGTGACAACAAGGACATACCTTGAAACCATCTTACTAAGCGAAATACCGTAAGTCAGACTGAAAGAATCAAGAAACATATGACCTCACTTATATGTGGAATATAAAACTGAAAGCAACAAAGAAGCAAAAACTCATGGACACAGTCAATAGTTTGGTGGTTACCTGAGGGTAAAGGGGAAGGTGGGGTAGGGGGAGTTGGGAGGGGGCATCAAATATATGGTGATGGGAAGAGAGCTAATTGTGGGTGGTGAGCACATAATGCAATGCATAGATGATGTAATGTAGAATTGTATACCTGGAAACTGTAATTGTTATCAACCAAAGTCACCCCAATAAATTTAACAATATAAATAAATAAATAAAAGAGAAACAAAAAAAGAAAAAGAAACCAAGTATGCACTCAGCATAGTATCTAGCATGCTGCAAGTGCTCAATAAGTGTTTATTATAAATAACTATCAATCATTGCAACAATAAAATGTAGAACACATCTTGGCATGTAAAAATACAATAAATAATTGTCAAAAGAAAAAAGAGAAGACTGGTAGGAGGAGCAGAGATGCAAACCAGGCTGACCCCAAACCCAAAGGTGGAATCAAGTCCAAGCCTGCCATGCATGAGGCAGGGAAGCACAACCCTTCCCTAAACAGGAAGGGACAGTGAAGAACAGTAATGCAATGGTCCACACTATAACAGAAGACTGTGGAATTGGCACTATCGATGTAAACCAATAGACAGATACAGGGAATGGCACAGAAAGCACAGAGCCAGGCCCACACCTATGGAGCTTGAAACACATCAGAGGTGACACGCAAATCACTGAGAAAAAGATGGAGCAGTCAACAAGTGATGCTGGGAGAATTTCTTCTACATGGGAAAACATGAAATCAGTTCCCTGACCCAAACCGCACTTCTAAACTAATCCCAAATGGATTAATATTCATTGGGAAAGGCAAATCTTTAAAATTTTTTAGATATAATGTACTAACTCTTTATCAGGAAAGAATTTTTTAAGTAAGATACAAACCACAAATCTTAAAAGTTTTAAGCAGCAACAAATCCATCAATGTTAAAATTAAAAGGCAATACATAGAATGAATAAAACAAGCCACACACTGGAAGACTATATTTGTGACAGTTGTTGAAGGGTGAGTATCCCAAATATTTAAGGAATTCTAAAGAATTAATATAATAAAGACAAACACCCAAGTCAGAGAATGGATACAGGCAGAAACAGCAAATCACAACAAAGGAATGACCCCAAATCTCTTGAACAGTAATTAGGGGGATGCAAGTAAGACCACAGTGAGATTTTTAGTCAGTAAGTGAATATATGAAGTATGACAATACAGAGTGTCATGGTGTTGAACAAGATAAAACGTACTATGACATTGGGAGAAATATACCAAATTGCATCTATTCTAAAATGTCATTTATTTAAGATATTCTATTATTTTAAATACTCAAAAAACAATTAACAACTGTCAACATAATGCTTTTATCACTTGTAATTTAAGTTATACATAATAAAAAATTATTTCAGACTTTTTAGAGAAAGGTTTTTAGCATGTATCACTCTTCTTTTGTGCTTACAAAAACAAAGAAATAAAACTAAAATAAATTGGTTAAGATACTTTGAAAGGGGATGCCAGGATAGCTCAGTGGTTAAGCAATTCCCACCCAGTTGTGAGGTCTGCTGTTGGTTCATGGCCCCAACCAGTGCAAACCCAAATGCTGAACTGCAGAGCAAAAGCTAATCGCCAAGATGGCTCAGCAGCAAAGGTTCTCACCTCCCATGAGGGAGGCCCCCAGTTTGGTTCCTGCCCCGTGAAGTCCCACTTCCACCTGTGTGGAATGAAACCATGTCACAACTGATGATGCACAACTATGGAGACTGCTCTAGGCCCTCCCCATCCCTCTTCTCTATCTCTCTTCCCATCTCTCAAACAATAAAATAAAATCTTAAAATAAAAAAAATTTTAAAAAGATACTTGGAAAGACTTTTTACAATCCCAATCTGTTTTTTAATCACTTTGAATCTGTGTCTATGCCCGTATCTTTCCCTGGGTCAGAGACAAGCCATCCTCACTCAGCTGCTCTGAATTTCTGGTCCACAAAACCTGTGGACATAATAATATTGTTCTTGTTTTAAGTCACTAGGTTTGAGGATGTTTCACAACAGTAGATAACTGGAATGTCCCTCATGTACCAAGAACTTGGCATTCTTACATGATCTTCTCCTTCTGGATTCTTCGATCCCAAGTGACAGTGTTCACATAAACGACCATTACAACACTAGTCTCCCAGTTCCTTGACCTCCTCACCCACACTGATGTCCTTATGTAATTCACCTCAGCTGCTGTTTCAGTTTACAAAAGTAGGGTTTCTCAAAGATTTAATGGCCACCTGTGAGGGTTTGGGATAAGAGACAAATGGAGAGGGGAAGCCGGGATGGCTCAGAGGGTTGAAGGATCGAGTCTCAGTACCAACCTCAGTCCTGGCCCCGGCCCCAGCCCATGCAGACCCATATGCTGAACTGAGGTGTGCCCCAGTTTGGCTCCCACCGGGGCGAGCTTCCCATGTGGGAGGCCCCCGGTTCAGCTCCTGCCCAGGGTGTGCCTCTCATGCAGGAGGCCCCTGGCCCGGTTCCTGCCCTGCACGGCCCCGGCCACCTGTGCGAAAAGAAACTACGGTATGTCAAAAACTAATGACGTATAACTATGGAGACTGCTCTGGGCCCTCCCCCTTCTCTCTGTCTCTCTCTCTCTCTGTCTCTCTGTCTCTCTTTCTCTCTCTCTCTCTTTCCCCCTCTCTCTTTGCTTTGTCTAAAATAAAATAAATCTTAAAAAAAAAGAAAAAGAGAGAGACAGAGACAAACAGAGGCCTCCCTTACTGCCCTTCCAAAGATGCCATGACTCCCCTTAGGGGTGTCAATAGGCAGGACACTGAGCAGAGCTGCAAGTCACAAAGTCACCATGCCAACCTTCCTGTTCATCATAACAATAGGGCATTTTGCTTCTGCTGGGCGGGGAAAGGACCATGCAGGTAGTGGGGGCCTCCCCCGAAGCCAGCCACTTGCCTCTTCCACCTGCAGGACAGGTACCTGGTGGGCACAGGCAGAGGCAGTGAAGAAGGAAGCCTGTTGGCCTGAGGTGGCCTGGCATCCAATGTGGTGGCAGAGGCAGCCAGGAAAATGGGGAACGGTGGCCCAGGAATGTCAGGTTCTGCATTGTTCCTCCTCCTGTTGCTGCCGCCTTTCCTGATGAGCAAGGGGAGTTTCCTGTACAGTGTCCCAACATCCAGAGGTTTCCACCACCTCGGCCTAAGTTGGAGGAGCCTCCAGAGCCACCTCAGCCAGGATGGAGACAGCTCTCACCACCGCCGCAGCCTAGGTGCCTGGCAGCAGGAGAAACGGGCAAAAGACAAGAAGCACTGCCTGAGCTCATATGACCTCTACTTCATCATAGACAAGTGAGTGGCCCCCCGACCTGTCCTTTAGGGTGCTGCTATCTCTAAGGACAAGAAGGGCAGGACATGGCCATAGGGGACCCCAGCATCTGAGAGAGGGGAAGCAAGGCTTGTCGGGGTCAGGCCCAAAGGACAGACCTCTGTGGCCTCCTTGTTGCTGAGGCACAAGGAATAGCCTAGGCATTTGTTCCTGGGGGCTTTTTCATTTAGAAAGGAAACAAAGGATACCCTGGGGTTTCTGGATAGCCCTCAGTCCTCCACGAACTTGGTCAAGATCTGTTTCCACGTGCCCCTTACAGCTGGATGGACAGGGGACTGCCATGAGCCTCCTATCAGCAGCTGTAAGAAGCTTAGGGTGGGTTTTGGGCTTTGCTATTTTTTTGTTTGTTTGTTTGGTTGGTTGGTTGGTTTTGTTTTTCACCCAAATAACTTCCATTTTCACTGGGCCCCAGAGAGATTGCTGTATGCTTCTGTGGGGCTTTCGTATACTGTCACTGCTTAGAAAGTCTTTTGCTTTGCTGCTGCTAAGTGTTTTTTGCTTTCTTTAACACCCACATTATAGTTTATGTGCATGGAGAGATTGCCTCAGCTCCTCTGTGGGGCTGAGAATAAACCATACTTCCTCAGTGGTAACAGTGGCATGACAGTCAGTAGTATCATTGAATCACTTCACGCATACAGGTCCCTAGGCCCTTTCACTACATTTCTATTGTCTTCAAAACACTGGGAAGGTGTCTGCACAGGCAATCTCTCGGGATGGGGCAGCTCCCAGAGGCCAGACGAAGTAGCCAGAAGGATGGTGGTGGTGACAGGACTCAGGCTTCCTGTGCTGCGCTCATTCCAGCGTTCCAGGTTGTTCTGCCTGATTTCTCTCCTTCTCACGGAGACCAATGATTGGGGGAACGTGTGCACAGCCCACCAGCTGCTGAGCCACGTCAGCAGAGCTGTCCCTCCTCACTGTCCTTGGAGGGACTTCTGAGATGCTCTGGACAAGTCCTGTCTGGTTGATCCTTACCAGAGCATGGGGGGGGGGTCCCCTCCTGGGTATTGGGGTTGGTGATGGGCATAGTAGGAGGCTCACAGCCTCTTTGGGTCAGTCTTTCCAGAGAGTAATAGTGACTCCAAACTGTCCTCTCAGCTGCCATCCCCTTGCAGTGTCCCTGTCCATGACCCTACCTCTACCATTAGGACAGGTGTAGGCACAGACTAGCCCTGGGATGGATGGGGAAGGGCTCTGCACATAGGTGGGGCATGGAAATAATATTAATTGAGCACTGACTATGTGCCAGGCAATGTGCTCACCACTGGGGCTGTCCAAGAGAATTAGGGACTAAACTGTATTTTCCTATTTTAGGTTGATGAAAGTGAAGCTAGGAGAGGCTAGTGACTTGCTCAATGTGAAACAAAACAGTTTGCAACAAACATTAGCTGGTAAAATGTTTCCATATTCACTCTCCCATGGAAGGTGTGAGGTAAGAGGACTAGAAAGGCACCATCAAAATGGTTTCTTGAGCCAGGTTGTCCCCACATCTTCCCTCTCCCCAACCCTACCTCTTGCCTCTGGCTTCTTAAAGGCTTGGGAGGCAGCACTGCTCCCTCTGACTACAGTTGGTTGCAGCTGCAGCCCCATGGGAAAGTCATGGGCCTTGCCCTGAATATTGGGAGGACAGGGGAGAAAGGAAGGCAACTTAAGTCCCTGTACCCCTGCCAGGCTCCAGGACTGAGGCTGTCTCTAGGACCCCACTTACTGCCATTCCAGACACCTGGTAGGGCAGACACCTCACAGATTCTGCAACTGGGAAGGGGTGCTGAGGGTGCCCCACAAAGGGCCCTGATACTCCCATTGCCCAGCCCCAGGCCACCAGTGAGGCACCTGCTGAAAGTGTGGTCACCGTGGGCCAAGCAAGGCTGTCTGACACTACAGCAAAGTCCTCTGCTGAGGGAAATAGCACTGCCTCCCCAGAACTGTGCTCTCCCAACTCTGTCACCAAAGCAGGCCTTGCTGCCTGGAAGGGCTGGCTTGGTGACATGAGTGAGATTTGTTCCCTTCTGTAGCTGCTCTCTGCTGCTGGGGAAAAGGGAGGAATGGCCACGGAGGAGGCAGCCCCAGCTTTACCCCAGGCAGACTTCACTCACCAGCCAGGTAGCCTTGAGCAAGTCACCTGTCTCCAGGGATTCAGAGTCCCATCGCTACAGGGACCTTCACACCCACCTCACTAGGATGTGATGAGGATGAAGGGGAGTTTGTAGGTAGTTGGTCCAGCCCAGCATCAGATGCAGTCATGGACGATGAGTATGGCAGGGCAGGCAGAGGCAGACACTCTAGGAAGTCCCCTGTACAGCAGGGGCCACTGAGCCAGCCCTGGCTCCCTGGCTCAGCTTTCTTCCCATGGGCCCTTTGGGGGTGAAGTGGGGTGCTGGTCAGATGCCTCTGCTGGTAACTCTCCGTGGATCTCTGGGACCTTTCACCCATGTGATGAGCCGTCTTGTTCATTCTATTGTTCCTGTATTAATTCATCCTCCCACAAATAATTACTGAGCTACTGCTATTGGTCAACCACTATTTTGGGCAATGGAGATATAAGGCAGCAAACAAAACTCAGCAAAGTCCCTGCCCTCCTAGACTTTTCATTTTAGTACAGAGACAGGAAGTAGATGAAAACGGAAAGAGAGTAATGTGTTGCATGGGATAAGTGCTATCAGGGAATCAGGGAGGTAGAGTGAGAAGTGCTGATGCATGGTCTGTTCTAGGAGTGGTTAGGGCAGTTCCCCTGCACAGATTGAAAGGTGGGTTGGGGGGTCAGGAAGGGGGTTAAACACAGGAGGTCTGTGATTAGATCTTGTTCTAAAAGGACCACAGTTGAAGGGTACAAGGGCCTGTTGGGAGAGGAGAGAGGGGTCAGGAATCCTGAAGATGGTGGTGTGGGCCTGTAGGATAGGGGTAGAGATTATGAGTTGTCAGATTCTGGATCCGGTTCTCAGGTCCCTGCCATAAGATTCCAGACAGATTTGATGGGGGAGGCTAGCCTGGGGGAAGGGGAGGGGAGGAAGCAGCTTCATCACTGCATCTTCCTCACAGCTGAGTAAGCGTTATCACTTACATTTTGCAGATGAGGGAAGAAGGCTGCTCAGGGTCAGGAAATGACCTACCAAAATCGCAGATTAGGAAAATTGATCCAGAAGCAAAACTCTGGAATAGCTGATGTCCAAGTTAATTCTAAAGCCTCTGAGAGGGGTAGGTTCATGAGAATCCCTGCAGCTGTTAGGGACAAAAACAATGTCAGGAAGCCAGGATGGCTCAGCAGGATAAGTGCCTGCTTTGCAGCCCCAGGGTCTGAGGATCAAATCCGGCCCCGGCCCATGTGGATCCATATGCTGAACTGGGGTGTGCTTCCCATGAGGGAACCCCCCAGTTCAGTTCTCGCTCCACCCCTGGCTTAGCTTCTGGTTCGAGGGGGTGTGCCTCCCATGCAGGAGGCCCACGGCCCACTTCACGCCCTGCACAGCCCACCGTCCACTTGTGTGGAACAAAACTGTGTCGAAAACTGATGACGTACCACTATGGAGACCGCTCTGGGCCCTCCCCTTCTCTCTGTCTCTCTCTGTCTCTGTCTGTCTCTGTCTCTGTCAAAAAAATAAATTAAATAAATCTTAAAAAAAAACAAAAACAAAAAAGCAATCTGTCATCTGCAGGAAAGTCTTGAGGGGTTTGCTCCCAGGTCAGTCATTAGATTCCTTGTTGCTTCGTTCATTCATTGAAGTGAACTGGGTAAAAATGAGTGAGCCCTCCCATGTGTCCCCACCATTGGCCAGTGGCCTTTGAGGGCAGAAATTCCCAGGCTGAGGGAGTGGCCTGTAAAATGCCTGAGCAATGATGTCCTCAAAATCTGAGTGTGAGGAGGAAGGGAGAGAAAGGAAGAGAAAGAGGGCAGGGGAAAGATCAGTGTTGGGGCCCTGGGCTTACATAGGAGGTGTGTTCTTCACTTGTAGGATGTTTGGGGGTCACTGGAAGGAAGGCTTTTTTCAGCAGAGAGATGGAGCAGGTCTGTGCTTTGGAAGGACCCTCTTGGTTGCCTTAGGGTTGATGGACTGAAAGGGGGAAGTATGGAAGTATGGCTGGAGTGAGAAGAAGGGTCTGAGGAGGTCACAGGAGGCCGGAAAGGCTGGGAAAAGACAGGTAGGAGCCCAGGCAGGTTTGCCCAATGAGAGGAGAACAAGGAGGCCAAACCCAGGGGAGGTACACAGGCAGTGGAGGAAGTGGGGCTGGCACAGAGGAGAGAGGCAGAGCTTCATGATCCATCCTGGCCAGAGACAGGACCTGGGCAGGATGCTCATTAGCGAATGCCTTGTCACCAACACCTGTGCAAGGGAATGGCAGAAATAGGATGAAGATGAGCTTGATGAAGGCCTGACAGACTCAGCTAACACATGTGGCACATTGGCGCTTACAGGTGCTCTCTAGGTTCTCCAAATGTGGGCCAAATGATCAGGCCATCTAGTCACTTCAGGTGGCCGCCTCGGGGAAGTTGTGTGCTTGGGCAAGAATGCTACTGGGTAGGGGGTCTCAAAGGGAATGCTGAAGGGGCATCTTCAAAAAAGCATCTGGACTCAGCAACTCAGCATGTTTGTGTCCTTCACAGTGGCTCCCCGAGCCTGGGTGAAGCAAAGAATCAATCAAGTTGTGCCGGCCAGGCTGTTGATCTATGGCTCCCTTCGGGAGGGCCACCTCGTGTCTCTTGTTTTCTCCTTCTCGGGACCTGTCACAAGCTTCCACAGAGGTGTCCATGTGCTTTGGTGGGTGCAGAGGGCATTGAAACCTGTACACATTAAACAACTGTCCCTTCAGCGCACACCAACCCCTGGTAATCTCTCTTTTATTTTCTGTATTTGTGGATTTTCCTATGCTAGGTACTTCATATAAATTGAATTATATAATAGTTGATCATTTGTGTCTGGTTCTTTCACTCAGCAAAATGTTTTTGAGGTTTATTCATGTTGTAGCATTTCTCGGCATTTCATTTCTGTTTATGGCTAAATATTCTATTTTATACCACGTTTTCTATATCCATTCATCTGTTGATGAGAGCTTAAGCTGTGTCCACTTTGGAACTACTATGAAAAGTGCTGCTGTGAATATTGTTGTATTTTTACTCATATCTGTTTGAATCCTTGCTTTCATATCTTTGGGGCATATGCCTAGGAGTGGAATTGCTGGATCGTATGGTAATTCTGTGTTTAACTATGTTGACTATGCCACACTGTTTCCACAATGGCTACCCCATTTTATATTCCCACAAGCAATGCACAGGGGTTCCAATTTTTCCATATTCTCTCCAACACTTATTTTCCAAGTTTCTTTGTTTTGTTTTATTTCGTTTATGATAAAAGCCATCTAGTGGGTGTGAAGAGGTATCTCATTACCATTTTGATTTGCATTTTTCTAATAACGAATGATGTTGATCACCTTTATGCACTAACTGAACATCTTATACGTTTTTTTCAGAAATGTCTATTTGAATCTGTTTGAATTGGGTTATTTGTTTTTTGTTACTGAGTTGTAGGAGTTCTTTATATATTTTGCATATCATTTCTTTCTCAGCTATATGATTGCAAACATTTCTCTGATTCTTGGATTATCTTTTTATTTTGTTGATAGTATCTTTTACACAAAAATTTTTAATTCTGATGAAATTTGTTTTATCTATTTTTTTATTTTATTGCCTGTGGTTTTGGTGTCATATTCAAAACCATTATCAAATCCAATCTCAAAGGTTTCCCCCTTTTTTTTCTTCTGAGTTTAACTGTTTTATAAAGATATTGGGGTCTTTCATCCATTTTGGGTTAATTTTTATACGTGCTGTAAGAAAGAAGCCAACTGCATTCTGTTGCCTATGGATATTTAGTTTTCCTTGTACTGTTTGTTGAAAATACTGTCCTCTCCTACATTAAATGGTCTTGGCACACTGCTTGAAAATTAACTGACCACTACGGTTGATTCCTGGGCTCCCTATATAACTCCATAGGTACTTATGTCACTACCACACTTGGTTTATTGTTATAGCTTTGTAATAAATTTTGGAATCAGAAAATTTGAGTCTGACAACTTTGTTCTTACTCAACATTTTTTTTAGCTACTTGAAATCCCTTGAAATTCCATTTGAATTTTAGGGTATATTAATCAATTTCTGCAAAAATAATACTGTTGAGATTTTGATAGAGATTGCATTGAATCTCTAGGTAGCTGTGGCTAGTTGTTGCCAGCTTAGCAATAGTAGTTCTTCTAATCCATGAATATGTTGCCTTTCCAATAATTTGGGTTTTTTTATTTCTTTCAGTAATGTATTATACTTTTCAGTGGACTAGTCTTTTGCCTTCTTGATCAAATTTATTAACTATATTTTGTTCTGTTTTATGATATTATAATAGCATTGTTTTCTTAATTTTCTTTTTGGAATAATCATTTTAGTATATAGAAATGCAACTGATTTTTATATGTCAATTTTGTATTTACAACTTTGCTGAATTTTTTTATTAGCTCAAACAGTTATTTTTGTGAGACATTTGGGTGATTTTACATGTAAGATCAAGTCATCCAAGAACAGAGATAATTTTATATCTTCCTTTTCAATTGGATGCCTTTATTTTCATTCTATTGCCTAGTTGCTCTAGCTAGAACTTCCAATTCCATTTTGAATAAAAGTGATGTAAGTAAGTGGGCATTCTCGCATTACTCTTGATCTTAGAGGAAAACATGTAGTTTTTCACCATTGATATGTGAGCTATGACTTTTTTGTATATGGACTTTATCATTACTATCATGAAACTTTTCTCTATTCTAAATTGAGTGTTTCTATGAAGAAAGTGTTAGATTTTATCAAATGTTTTTTCTACATCAATTAAAATAACCATGTAGTATGGTTTCTTTACTCTATTAATTCCATTAATTATATTCTATTTTATTAATTATGTTTTAATTTTGTATGTGGGTCTATGGCCATACCACCCTGAACATGCCCAATCTCGTCTAATTTTGTATGTGGAACCATCTTTGCACTGTAGAAATAAATCCTACTTGTTTGTGGTATTTAAACTTTCTACTATGTTTGGTTCACTATTTTTTTTTTTTTTAAGATTTATTTTTATTGTTTTTGACAGAGAGAGAGAGAGATACAGAGTCAGAGACAGAGAGAAGGGGGAGGGCCCGGAACAGTCTCCACAGTTGTACATTATTGGTTTTTCCACATAGTTTCATTCCACAGGTGGGCGCGGGGCTGTGCAAGGCAGGAACTGGGCCGGGGTCTCGCCCCAGTGAGAACTGAACTGGGGGCACTCCCCAGTTCAGCACATGGGTCCACACGGCCGGGGCCGGGATTCGATCCTCGGTCCCCGGGGTTGCAAAGTGAGCGCTTAACCCACTGAGCCATCCCGGTTTCCCCAAGTTCACTATTTTTTGTTGAGGATTTTTGCATCCATATTAATATGAGATATTGGTCTATACTTTCATTTTCTTATAGTGTTTGTCTGGCTTTGCTATCAAGGTAATAACAAGGCTCATAGAACAAGTTTGGAAATGTCCTCTCCTTTTTTCAATATTCTGGAAGAGTTTGAGAAGGATCATGTTAATTTTTCTTTAAATGTTTGATAAATTTAACTTTTGAAGTTGTCTGGGCTTTTATCTGATGAGAGATTTGTGATTGCTAATTCAATATCGTTACCAGTTATAAGTCTTTTCAGATTTTTTGTTTCTTCATGGTTCAATTTTTATAGGTTGTGTGTTTCTAGGAATTTTCCCATTTCATCTAGGTTATCAAAGTGTTGGCATACATATTTTCATAGTATACTCTTATAATTCTTTAATTTCTATAAAATCAGTAGTAATTTTTATTTTATTTTTTATTTCTTTTCTTTTTTAGGCTTTTACATTTAATTTAATTTTTATATTTATTAAATTTATTAGGTTAACATTGATCAGTAAAATTATATAGGTTTCAAGAATTTATTAGGTTAACATTGATTAGTAAAATTATATAGGTTTCAAGTATACAATTCTATAATAAATCATCTATATTTCATTGTGCATTTGCCATCCAAAGTCAATTCTCCTTCCATCGCCATATACTTGACCTCCTTTACCCCCTTCCTCCTTACCCTCTGGTTACACACCAACATGAGCACAACTGTGAGACACTGATATACCAAGCTTATGAAACCTTACTGAGTTGTTTGTACAATGCTGCCAACATAAGCACATGGTGGCAAGTTCGCGAACTTAATTGTCAGACGTGTGTGTGTGTGTGTGTGTTCTGTTTTCATTTCCTTTAATGGAAAATACTATTACTGGAAATGGGATTGTTGGTCATATGGTGGATCCGTTTAATTTTCTCAGGAATCTTTCTATTCTTTTCCATAGTGGCTATACCAATTTACATTCCCATCTACAGTGTACAAAGGTTCTCCGCTCCACATCCTCATGAACACTCATTATGTCTTGTGTTTGTTTGTTTGTTTGTTTTCTAATTGTTAAATTTATTGGGTGACATTGGTTGATAACAATTACATAACTTCCAGGTGTACAATTCTACATTACATTGTCTATGCATTGCATTATGTGCTCACCACTCAGAATCAGCTCTTTCCATCACCATATTTTTGGGAACCTCCCCTACTCTCCCCCCAACTCTCCCTCCCCACCTCCCTTCTTACCCTCAGGCAACCACTAAATTATTGATGGTGTCCATGAGTTTTTGTTTCTTTGTTACTTTCAGTTTTATATTCCACCTATGAGTGAGGACATAAGTTTCTTGATTCTTTCAGTCAGACTTATTTCACTTAATAGATTGTTTTCAAGGTCCATCCATGTTGTCATGAATTGCTGTATTTCACCTTTTCTTATTCTTAAGTAGTATTCTATTATGTAAATGTATCACAACTTCTTTATCCAGTCATCTAACAAAGGACACTTTGGTTGTTTCCACGACTTGGCCACTGTGAACGGTGCTGCAATGAACACTGGGGTACATATATCTTTGCGGATTAAGGTATTCAGGTTTTTTGGGTAGATACCCAGGAGAGAGGTTGCTGGGTCATATGGCAATTCCATTCCTAGTTTGAGGAATCTCCACACTGCCTTCCACAGTGGTTGTACCAATTTACATTCCCACCTACAGTGTATGAGGGTTCCTTTTTCTCCACAGCTTCCCCAGCACTTGTTATTCCTTTTCTTGTTGATTACAGCAATTCTAACAGGTGTGAGGTGGTATCTCATTGTGGTTTTAATTTGCATTTCCCTAATTGCTAGTGATGTTGAGCATTTTTTCATGTATCTGTTGGCTGTTTATATATTTTCAGGGAAGAAGTGTCTAAGTCTTCTGCCCATTTGTTAATTGGATCATTTGGTTCTCTGTTGTTGAGTTGTATGAGTTCTTTACACATTTTAGATATTAGCCTCAGGGAAGCCGGGATGGCTCAGTGGGTTAAGAGCTCACTTTGCAGCGCCGGGGACCAAAGATCAAATCCCGGCCCTGGCCCGTGTGGACCCATATGCTGAACTGGGGAGTTCCCCCAGTTCAGTTCTCTCTCTGTCTCTGTCTCTGTATCTCTCTCTCTCTCTATCAAAAATTTAAATAAGTAAGTAAATAAATAAATAGATATTAGCCTCTTCTCAGAGGTATTGTTTGTAAATATTTTCTCCCATTCGGTTAATTTCCTTTTTATTTGTTGATGGTGCCCTTTGCTGTGTAGAAACTTTTTAGTTTGATATAGTCCCATTCATTTATTTTTGCTTTTACTTGCCTTGCCTTTGGGGTCAAGTTCATAAAGTGTTCTCTGAGCTCAAGGTCTGTAAGTTTAGTACTGATGCTTTCTTCTATGCACTTTATTGTTTTGGGTCTTATATAGAGGTCTTTAATCCACTTAGAATTAATTTTAGTATACGGTGACGGTTTACAGTCCAGGTTCATTCTTTCTCATGTGGTTTTCCAATTTTCCAAGCACCATTTACTGAAGAGGCTTTCTTTTTCTCCATTGTATATTTTTTGCTCCCTTATCAAAAATTATCAGTCTATGTATTTGTGGGTTTATTTCTGGGTTTTCAGTTCCATTCCATTGGTCTGTATGTGTATTTTTCTGCCTATACCAAGCTGCTTTGATTATTGATGATATGTAGTATAGATTGAAGTCAGGGAACATGATGCCTCCACCCTTATTATTTTTTTTATTTTTATTTATTTCTTTATTTTATTTATTTATTTGTTTATTTTTTGAGGATTGTTTTGGTGATTCAGGGTCTTTTGTGTTTCTATATAAGTCTGGTGATTTTTTTTTATCTGTTCTTGAAAGAATGTGCAATTTTGATGTGAATTACATTAAATCTGCATATTGCTTTGGGTAATATGGTCATTTTAACTGTGTTGATTCTTCCAATCCATGAACATGAAATATCTTTCCATTTCTTTGTATCTTCCTCAATTTCTTTTAATAGTGTCTTATAGTTTTCCGTATATAAGTCCTTCACATTCTTTAAGTTTATTCCTAAGTATTTTATTCTTTTTGTTTTGATCACAAATGGTATCGTTTCTCTCATTTCTTTTACTAAAGTTTTGTTGTTTGTATAGAAAAATGCTGTGGATTTTTGTACTTTGATTTTGTATCCTACAACTTTACTATATTCGTTTATTATTTGTCATAGTTTTCCTGGTGGAGTCTTTAGGGTTTCCTATGTAAAAGATCAAGTCATCTGCAAAGAGTGACAGTTTAATTTGTTCACCCCCAATTTGGATGCCTTTTATTTCTTTCTCCTGCCTGATAGCTTTGGCTAGAACTTCCAGCACTATGTTGAATAGCAATGATGACAGGGGACATCCCTGTCTTGTTCCTGATTTTAGAAGAAAAGGTTTCAGTTTTTTCACATTCAGTATGACATTTGCTGAGGGTTTGTCATATATGGTCTTTACTATGTTGAGGTACTTTCCTTCTCTACCCATTAAGTGTTTTGATCATAAATGGATGTTGTATCTTGTTGAATGCTTTTCCTGAATTGACATAATCATGTGGTTCTTATCTTTTATTTTCTTTATGTGGTGTAGCACATTGATTGTTTTGCATATGTTGAACCATCCTTGTGTCCCTGGGATGAATCCCACTTGATTGTGAAGTATAATCTTTTTAATGCATTATTGTATTATATTTGCTAGTATTTTGTTTAGGATTTTTGTATTGATGTTCATCAGAGATATTGGTCTATAGTTTTCTTTACTTGTGACGTCCTTACCAGGCTTTGGTGGTAGGGTAATGCTGGCCTCATTGAATGAGTTGGGGAGTATTGCCTCTTCTTCAATTTTTTGGAAAAGTTTGAGGATGATAGGTGTTAGTTCCTCTTCGAATACTTGGTAAAACTCAATAGTGAGACCACATGGTCCTGGACCCTTGCTTTTGAGAAGATTTTGGATGATTTTTTCAACTTCCTTACTATTGATTTGTCTGTTTAGGTTAGTCAGTTCCTTTTTTTTTTAAGATTTATTGTTTTTGACAGAGAGAGAGAGATACAAAGTCAGAGACAGAGAGAAGGGAGAGGGCCCATAACAGTCTCCATAGTTGCACATCATCGGTTTTTCCAGCTAGTTTCATTCCACGGGTGGGCTTGGGGCTGCACAGGACAGGAACTGGGCCGGGTCTTGCCCCAGTGAGAACTGAACTGGGGACACTCCCCAGTTCAGCATATGGGTCCACACAGGTCAGGGCTGGGATTCAATCCTTGGTCCCCGGGGCTGCAAAGTGAGCACCTAACCCACTGAGCCATCCTGGCTTCTTAGGTTAGTCAGTTCTTGATTCAGTATAGGTAGACCATATAGTTCCAAAAACTTGTTCATTTCGTCAGGTCACAAAATTTGTTGGCATATAGGCTTCAATAGTATTCTTGTATGATCCTTTGTATTTCTGTGGTATCAGTTGTAATTTCCCCTCTTTCATTTCTAATTCAGATTATTTGTGTGTTTTCTCTTTTTCCCTTAGTAACCTACCCAGAGTTTTGTGAATTTTATTAATGTTTTTTCAAAATACCAGCTTTTAGTTGCAATATTTTTGTTTGTTTGTTTTACTGTTCTGTATTTCATTTAGCTCTGCTTTAATATATATTACTTCCTTCCTTCTGCTGGCTTTGGATATTTTGTTGTTCTTCTTTTTCTAGTTCTTGAAGATGTGATATTAGGTTCTTTACTTGTGATTTTTCTTGTTTCTTGAGAAAGACCTGTAGTGATATAAAATTCCCTCTTATTACTGCTTTTGCTGCATCCCAGTAATTTTAGTACATTGTGTTTTCATTGTATGTATTTTTAATCTCTTATTTCTTCTTTGAGCCAGTCATTTTTTAATAACATGATATTTAATCTCCATGTATATGTGTTTCTTCCTGCTTTCTTTTCATAGTGGATCTCTGATTTCAAAGCTTTGTGATCAGGAAATACACTTGGTATGATTTCAATCTTCTTAAGTTTTCTGAGGCTAGCTTTGTGTCCCAGCATGTGGTCTATTCTTGAGAATGTTCCATGTGCACCAGAAAAGAATATATAGTCCTATGTTTTTGGATAAAGTGTCCTGTAAATGTCAATTATGTCCAGTTGCTGTAATGTATCATTTAAAGCTGATATTTCCTTATTTATTTTCTGTTTGGATGATCTGTCCATGACTGTCAATGGGGTGTTTAAGTTCCCTACTATAATTGCATTTTTGTCAGTTTCTCCTTTTAGATCTGTTAGTAGTTGCTTTATAAATTTTGGTGGTTCTTGGTTGGGGGCATATAAATTAATAAGTTAGTATCTTCTTGTTGTGTTGTCCCCTTTATCATTATGAAATGTCCATCTTTGTCTCCTATTATCTTTTTTATTCTGAAGTCTGCTTCAAAAGATATAAGTATGGCTACACCTGCTCTCTGTGCTTGCCATTTGTTTGGAGTATTTTTTTCCAGCCTTTCACTTTGAGTGTGCGTTTGTCCTTGTGGCTGAGGTGTGTCTCTTCTAGGCTGCATAAGGGTGGTGTTTGTTCTTTAATCTAGTTTGCTAATCTGTGTCTTTTTATTGGCGAGTTCAGTCTATTTCCATTTAGGGTGATGATTGATATATGAGGATTTCTTATAGTTATTTTATCTTTTGTTTTCTGGTAGCTCTTTCTTTTTATTGCTTCTCTGCTTTTTATGCCCATGAGTTATTTTAGTTTGATGGTGTTTATGATTGTTTCCTCTTTCTCTCTCTCTCTCTCTTTTTTTTTTTATTATTTTTTGTTATGTGTCCCAGTTCTAAGTTCTTTTTGAGTGGTTACCATAAATTTTATGTAAAAGAAAGTTTCATATATGTTGTAGTTTCTTTTCTTAACAATGTTTCTTGTCTCCATTCTCTCTGGAAGTTTATACTTTAACTTCATCCCCTTTTACGTTTCTGTTGTCCTAGTTTATCCTATTTTATTTTTACTTTTTCTTTCAGGTCCATTTGCCTCCTTCAGTATTTCTTTAAATGCTGGCCTTGTGCTGGAGAATTCCTTCAGTTTCTATACGTCTGAAAGGCTCTTTTTCCTTCTCCATATATAAAGAATAATTTTGCTGGTAAAGGATTCTTGGCTGGTAGTTTTTGTCCTTTAATATTTTGAATACTTTATTCCACTCCCTTCTGGCTTGTAGAGTTTCTGTTGAGAAATCTGATGATGTTCTAATGGGCTTTCCTTTATAGGTTATGGTATTCTTTTTTCTGGCTGCTTTGAGGATTCTTTTTTTGTCTTTGACCTTTGACATTTTCAGTATAATGTGCCTTGGATAGGGTCTGCTAGGATTTAAGTAGCTAGGGTTCCTGTTTCCTTCTTGAATTTGAGGTTTCAGTTCTTGCCATAGATCTGGGGAGTTCTCATTTACTATTTGTCTGAGCAAATTCTCTGTACTTACCTCATCCTCTGCTCCCTCCAGAATATCTATTAACCTTATGTTGTTCTTTCTAATGGAGTCAGATATTTCTTGTACATACATCTTTCATTTCTTTTAGCTCTTAGGTCTCTCTCATCTTCCTTATGTGACATTTCTGAATTTCTGTCTTTGATATGACTTATCCTTTCTTCCATCTGGTCAGCTTTGCTTCCTAATCTAGCTATTTTATTTTTATTTCTTTTATGGTGTTGTTTATCTCCAGAATATCTATTTACTTTTGTTAAACAGATTCAATTTTCTTTCTGAGATCACTTAGCTCCCTCCATGTACTCCGCCAATTTTCTTTGAGCTCTTTGAGAGTCTTCATAATTATAGTCTTGAATTCTGTATTACTTAGCTCATATATTTTCATATCTTCAAGTTCCTTTTCTGGAGATTTTTCTTTTTCTTTCTGAACACCTTTGTTCACAAAGGTATTTGTTGCCATTAGAGCATTTCTTTTCCTGGATGTGAGGACTTTTCTCCTGGTAGATGTGAAGAAATCTCTCTTTTACTTCCTAGCTGGTGTTGCTGCAGTGTCTTACAGTATTTTCTCTTGGTTATTTGGTTTTCTTACAATGGGAGACTACCTAGAAGGTGGGCTTCTCTTTGAGTCAGTCACCCTGGTCTCTGTATGCCTCCTCTTTGGGAACATATGGTGGGCAATGGTATTCTATGCCTCTGAGCTCCCACTGCTGTCAGATGCTGCCACACCCATGCTTCAGTTTTCCTAGATCCCTCTGCTGGCTTCAGCATGAAGGGTAGGGGTGAAGGTTTGTTGGAAAGGGCACAGGTCTGTTTGCATCACAGGGTAATGGTGCCTTCCCAGCAGTAGCTCACTGAACACAGGCTCTGGGAGAAGCTGGTGGGGAGAGCTTTGGGGGAGTGCAAAGGGAAGCAGCCAGGCTCTCTGTCCAAGGCCACAGAGTGCTCCAACTAGAGCTCCATCTCACTGAGGTCCACTCTGCACTTCAGCCACCAGCACACTTCCTCTGCCACCACTCCAGCCACTGGATCACGCACCTCCCGCTCCAGTCTCTGGTATTACACTCCACAGGCCCCTAGCTCCAGCCACCTGACCCACACTCTGGCAGGTGAATTCTCACTCCCAGTCTCCCGTGCCAATTTCTGGCTGCTGCGGGTGCCCCTCTCTAGCCTCCTGCACCATGCTATGGCCACCCTCAATGGCACCATTGCTGCTCCCCCACACTGTGGTATCTTGCCACAGTCAACCACACCTGCTTCTGCTGTGCACCCCACATTCTGGCTGCCCATGCCTCCACCTCTGTTTATGCTAGGCACCAACCCTCCCAGAGTCATTCTGCACCTCGGCTCGCACTCCCATACTCCTCCCACTTCAGTCAGTCTCTCCTCTGCTGGTCTCTGGGTCAGCCTCTGGGTTGGTCACCAGGTAGGTCTCTGGGTCACAGTTCACAGTGTATCTCCATGCTGTTCCCTTTCCTTCTCACTCTCCTCCCTTTCTCTGGCTTTAGGTATTTCCTTGTGATGAGTGAGTGGGTTCCTCAGTCGAGGCTGTGTGTTGCTTAGGGATTCTCTGGTTGGATTTTGGTTGCTCAATTTGTTGTTCTTTACAGATGTTTTCTGAGCTCCTCTCATGCTGCCATCTTGATGATGTCTAGTATCTAGTTTTCTTTTCTTGAAATACCCTTATCAGATTTTTGTATCAGTGTAACGCTGCCTTCTTGAATAAGTATGCATGTGTTCCCTCTTTTTCAATTTATTGCAAGAGGTTGAGAAGGGTTGACTTTAATTCTTCTTTCAATGTTTGGTGTATTCACCCATGAAGCCATCCAGTCCAGGGTTTTCTGCACTGGAAAATTTTTGATTACTGATTCCATCTCTTTACTCATTATTATTCTATTCAGGTTTTCTTTTCTTTTTTTCTAATTCAGTCTTGCTAGGTTGTGTGTTTCCAGGAATTTCTTCATTTCTTTTACATTATTTAATTCATTGGCATATAATTTTCAGACTAGGTTCTTAGGATTTTATGTGTTTCTGTAATATCAGTTGTAGTGTTTCCTCTTTCATTTCTAGTTCTATTTATTTGATTCTTCTCTTATTCTTAGTATTTCTAAAAAAAAATTTTTAACCTGCTCTCCATCTTGTTGATTCTTTCTGTTGTTTTACTGTTCTCTATTTCATTTATTCCCCATCTAACCTTTATTATTTTCCCTTTCTGCTAACTTTAGGCTTATTCTGATATTATTTTTAATTCCTTGACATATAAAGTTAGGTCTTTTATTTGACATATTTCTAATTTCTTAACATACACATTTATCACTATAAAATTTTCTCTCAGAACTGTTTTTGCAGTATCCCATAGGTTTTGGTATGTTGTGTTTTCATTTTCAGTTTTAATATGTTTTTATTTCCCATTTATTCTTCCTTGACTCATTGGTTGTTCAAAAGTGTTCTACATATATGTAGATTTTCCAGCTTTCCTCTTGTTGATTTATGGTTTCGTACCATTTCATTGGAAAAGATAGCTGATATGATTTCTATCTTAAATTTGCTAAGACTTGTTTTGTGTTCTATCTTATGGTTTATCCTGGAGAATAATCTGGGTGGATTTGTGTAGAATGTGCATACTGCTGCAGTCAGATAGAATGTTCTAATAAGTCTATTAAATCTATTTTGGTCATAGTATGTTTCAATTCCAAGGGTTGATAGTCTGTCTGGATGACCAAATCATTGCTGGAAATGTGGTATTAAAGTTACTTAAATGGTGAGAGCCGTCATCAAGATGGTGGCATGAGAGGAGCTCTTGAAACCTCTCCTGGAAAGACCATTTAAACAACTAAAATCCAACCAGAGAATCCCTAAGTAGTGCACAGCCTCGGCTGAGGTACCCACTCATCACAAGAAAATTCCTAAAGCTGGAGAAACGAAGGTGAGTGAGAGAGAAAGAAAGGGAGCCGTGTGGAGACCCACGGTGGAGCACGACCCGGAGACCCACCCAGTGACCAATCCAGAGGCTGAGCCGAGTCCAGCAGAGGAGAGACTGACTGAGGTGGGAGTGTGGGGGTGCCAGTCCAGGAGCAGAACAACTCTGGGCTGGTTGGAGGCCTGGAACAGATAGAGGCGGCGGTGAAGACACCAGAGTGCGGGGTAACGGTGGTGAGAGGCCTTGGTGGGGGTGCGGGGGGAGCAGCCAGGGTGCGGTGAGGGTAGGCAGAGTGCGGGGCAGGAAGCCAGAGCAAGGCACCAGCAGCAGCCAGAGATCGGTGCGGGTGACCAGAGTGAAGATCCAGCTGCCGGCACTTGGGTAGGGCTGCTGGAATTGGGGGTCCATGGAGAGTGAGGCTGGCAACTGGAGCCGGAGGTGGGTGTTCCAGTGGCTGGAGCGCTGACACCAGAAGTGTGTTGGTGGCTAAGGTGCAGAGTGTCCCTCAGTGAGGTGAAGCCCCAACCAGAGCACTGCATGGCCTTGGACATGGAGCCTGGCTGCTTCCCCTTGCTGTCTCCCAGGGTTCACCCACCCCACAGGCCTCACTCTGCAGGCCTCACCCACAGCAGGCCTTCAGTGAGCTACTGCCAGGAAGCCTCCATTACCCTATGATGCAATCAGACCTATGCTTTCCCAATAAACCCCACCCTCACTCTTCCCGCTGAAGCCAGCAGAGGGAAGCCACCATTACCCTGTGATGTAATAAGGCCTGTGCCTTTCCCAGCAAACCCCACCCCCACCTGTCCCTCTGAAGTCAGCAGAGGGGTCTAGGTGTGGCAGCTTCCGACAGCAGTGAGACCTCAGAGGCATAGAATACCATCGCCCACTGTACCTTCCCAAAGAGGAGGCATACAGAGATCAGGGCAACTAAGTCAGAGAGAAGCCCACTTCCTAGGAAGTCTCCCACTGTGAGGAAACAAAATAAATAAGAGGAAACATAATAAGACACTAACACCAGCTAGGAAGTAAAAGAAAGATACCTTCACATCTACCAAGGGAAAAGTCCTCATGTCCAGGCAATGAAACACTCCAGCAGTGATGAATACCCCTTTGTACAAAGGAGCTCAGAAAGAAAGAGAAAAATCTCCAGAAAAGGAACTTGAACATATGGAATTATATGAGTTAAATGACAGAGAATTCAAGGTTGCAATTATAAAAATGTTCAAAGAGATCAGAGAAAACTGGCAGAGTACACAGAAGAAGCTAAATGATCTCAGAAAGAAAATGGAATCTATGAAAAAGATGCAAATAAAAATTCTGAAGATAAACAACACAATAAAAGAAATGAAAAAATGAAGTAGCTAGCATAGGAAGCAGAGCTGACCAGATGGAGGAAAGAATTAGTGAAATTGAAGACAAAAATTTGGAAATGTCACAGAAGGAAGAAGAGAGAGACCTAAAAGCCAAAAGAAATGAAAGAAATCTATAATAATTATCTGATTCCATTAGAAAAAATAATATAAGAATAATAGGTATTCCAGAGGGAGCAGAGGACAAGATAGGCACAGAGAATCTACTCAAATAGTAGATGAGGACTTCCCAAATCTACGGCAAGAACCAAAACCTCAAATCCAAGAAGGAAACAGGAACCCTAACTACTTGAATCCTAACTGACCCTGTCCAAGGTACATTATACTGAAGATGTCAAAAGTCAAAGGCAAAGAAAGAATCCTCAAGGCAGCCAGAACAAAGAACATCATATCTTATAAAGGAAAGCCCATCAGACTCTAGTCAGATTTCTCATCAGAAACTATACAAGCCAGAAGGGAATGTAATAAAGTATTCAAAATATTAGAGAAAAATTATCAGCTAAGAATCCTATACCCAGCAAAGTTATCCTTAAGATATGAAGAAGGAAAAAAGACCTTTGCAGACATACATAAACTGAAGGAATTCTGCAGCACAAGGCCAGCATTTAAAGAAACACTGAAGGAGGCGATTGGACCTGAAACAAAGAGTAAAAGTAAATGGGGATAAATTGGAATGACAAAAATATAAAAAGGGGAGGAAGTAAAGACTTAAGTTTCCAAAGAGAATGGAGATAAGAAACATCCTTAAGAAAAGGAACCACTGCATATATGAAACTTTCTTTTATATAAAGTTTATGGTACCTACTGAAAAGAACTTAGAACTGAGACACATAAAAATGAAAGATGAGAATACAGAAAAAACAGTCATAAACACCATCAAACTAAAATAATTAATGGGAAGAAAAAGCAAAGAAGCAATAAAAAAAAAAAGTTACCAGAAAACAAAAGATAAAATGGCTATAGAAAATCCTCATATATCAATCACCACCCTAAATGGAAATGAACTGAACTCACCAATAAAAAGACACAGAGTAGCAAACTGGATTAAAGAACAAACACCAACCTTATGCTGTCTACAAGAGACACACCTCAGCCACAAGAACAAACACAGTCTCAAAGTGAAAGGGTGAAAAAAAAATACTCCAAGCAAATGGCACCCAGAGAAAAGCAGGTGTAGCCATACTTATATCTGACAAAGCAGACTTCAGGATCAAGAAGATAATAAGAGACAAAAATGGACATTTCATAATGATAAAGGGGACAATACAACAAGAAGATATTACACTTATTAATATATATGCCCCCAACCAAGAACCACCAAAATTTATAAAGCAACTACTAACAGATCTAAAAGGAGAAACTGACAAAAACACAATTATTGTAGGGGACTTAAACACACCATTGACAGCCATGGACAAATAGTCCAAACAGAACATAAATAAGGAAATAATAGCTTTAAATGATACATTACAGCAATTGGACATAATTGACATTTACGAACACTCCATCCTAAAACACAGGACTACATACTCTTTTCTGGTGCACATGGAACATTCTCAAGGATAGACCACATGCTGGGACACAAAGTAAATTTAAGAAGATCAAAATCATACCAAGTGTATTCTCTGATCACAAAGCTTTGAAATTGGAGATCAACTACAAAAAGAAAGCAGGAAAAACTACATATACATGGAGATTAAACATGTTATTAAAAAATGACTGGATCAAAGAGGAAATAAAAGAAGTGATTACAAAATACATAGAAACAAATGACAATGAAAACACAACATAACAAAATTACTGGGATGTAGCAGAAGCAGTAATAAGAGGGAAATTTATATCACTACAGGACTTTCTCAAGAAAAAGGAAAGATCACAAGTAAAAAACCTAATATCACATCTTCAAGAACTAGAAAAAGAACAAAAAACACCCAAAGCCAGCAGAAGGAAGAAAATAATAAAAATTAAAGCAGAACTAAATAAAATAGAGAATAAAAAATAATAGAAAAAAATAATACAATGAAGAGCTGGTTCTTTGAAAAAAATAATAAAATTGACAACCCCCTGGCTAGACTCACCAAGGTAAAAAAGAGAAAACACACAAATAATCTAAATTAGAAATGAAAGAGGGGAAATTGCAACTGATACCACAGAAATACAAAGGATCATACAAAAATACTATGAAGGACTATACACCACCAAATTTTGCAACCTAGAAGAAATGGACAAGTTTTTAGAAATATATAGTGTACCTAGACTGAATCAAGAAGAACTGGACAATCTAAACAAACCAATTAACAGTAAGGAAATTGAAACAATCATCCAAAACCTTCCCAAAAGCAAGAGTCCAGGACCAGATGGCCTCACTAATGAGTTTTTACCAGGCATTTAAAGAGGAACTAACACCTATCCTTCTCAAACTTTTTCAAAAAATTGAAGAAGAGGCAATGCCCCCCAACTCATTCTATGAGGCCAACATTACCCTAATACCAAAGCCTGGCAAGGACATCACAGAAAAAGAAAACTATAGACCAGCGGTGTCAAACTGGCAGCCCACGGGCCACATGCAGCCCCCGAGGTAATTTTTTGTGGCCCACAATGCTCTGAAATAAAATGAAAATAGAAAAAACTGTTATGAAGAAAATAGCGCTTAGGGGAGATCGAGGCAATACTGTACACACAATTCCCTCTTTAACCCTTTAACTACTGAAGATGAATATACACGTGGCCCAGTGCCTTTCCTGGGGGCCTGTGGGCGTGTATAAATGTGCTGACTCAGTTCCAGTGACGTTTGTAAATGTGATGTGCCCGCGTGAATCTTGCCTGTTGCACCAAATGGCCCATGTTTTAACTGATTTTGACACCCCTACTATAGACCAATATCTCTAATAAACACCGATGCAAAAATCCTAAACAAAATACTAGCAAATAGAATACAACAATGCATTGAAAAGATTATACATCACGATCAAGTGGGATTCGTTCCAGGGGCACAAGGATAGTTAAACACACGCAAATTGATCAATGTGATATACCACATAAACAAAATTAAAGGTAAAAACCATATGATTATATCAATTGATGCAGAAAAAGCATTTGACAAGATACAACATCCATTTAAAGGCCATATATGACAAACCCTCAGCAACTGTCATACTGAACAGGGAAAAACTAAAACCTTTTCTTCTAAATTCAGGAACAAGAGTTTAGAAGGTGACAGGGATGTCCCCTGTCACCACTGCTATTCAACATAGTGCTGGAAGTTCTAGCCAGAGCCATTAGGCAGGAGAAAGAAATAAAAGGCATTCAAATTGGAAACAAAGAAATTAAACTGTCACTTTTTACAGACGATATGATCCTTTATACAGAAAACCCCAAAGACTCCACCAGAAAACTGTTAGAAATAATAAATGAATACAGTAAAGTTGCAGGATACAAAATCAATGTACAAAACTCCACAGCTTTTTTATACACAAACAATGAAACTTCAGAAAAAGAAATGAGATAAATGATACCATTTGTGATCAAAACAAAAATAAAATACTTAGGCATAAACTTAACAAAGAATGTGAATGACTTATACACGGAAAACTATAAGACACTATTAAAAGAAATTGAAGGGGAAGCCGGGATGGCTCAGTGGGTTAAGCGCTCACTTTGCAGCGCCGGGGACCGGGCATCGAATCCCAGCCCCGGCCCATGCGGAACCATGTGCTGAACTGGGAGCTCCCCCAGTTCGGTTCTCTCGCTGTCTCTGTCTCTGTATCTCTCTCTCTCTCTCTCTCTCTCCCTCTGTCAAAAATAAATAATAAAAAAAAAGAAAGAAAGAAATTGAAGAAGATACAAAGAAATTGAAGGATATTCCATGTTCATGGATTGGAAGAATCAACATAGTTAAAATGGCCATATTACCCAAAGCAATATACAGATTTAATGCAATTCCCATCAAAGTCCCACAGATATTCTTTCAAGAAATAGATTTTTTTTTAATTATCAGATTCATATGAAACCACAAAAGGCCCCAAATTGCCAAAGCAATCCTCAAAAACAAAAAAAATAAGGCTGTAGGCATCACGCTCCCTGACTTCAGTCTATACTACAAAGTGTCAATAATCAAAACATCTTAGTATTGGCAAAAAAAAACAAACAAACAAACAGAAATACAGACCAATGGAACAGAATTGAAAACCCAGAAATAAACCCACAAATATACAGACAGATAATCTTTGACAAAGGACAAAAAAATACAAAACGGGGGAAAGAAAGCCTCTTCAGTAAATGGTGCTGGGAAAATTGGAAAACCATATGCAAAAGAATGAATCTGGACTGTGAACTGTCACCACATACCAAAATTAACTCAAAGTAGATTAAGGACCTCCACATAAGATCCAAAACTATTAAGTGTATAGAAGAAGGCACTGGCACTAAACTTACAGACCTTGGGCTCAGAGGGCACTTTATGAACTTCACCCCAAAGGCAAGGGAAGTAAAAGCAAAAATAAATGAATGGGACTATATTAAACTAAAAATCTTCTACACAGCAAAGGACACTGTCAACAAAGCAAAAAGGAAACCAACTGAATGGGAGAAAATATTTGCAAACAATGCCTCTGATAAGGGGCTAATACCTAAAATATATAAAGAACCCATACAACTCAACAACAAAAAAACAAACTATCCAATTTAAAAATGGGCACAAGACCTAAATAGGCACTTCTCTCCTGAAGACATACAAACAGCCAACAATACGTGAAAAAATGCTCCACTTCACTAGCAATTAGGGAGATGCAAATAAAAACCACAATGAGATACCATCTTACACCTGTTAGAATGGCTATAATCAACAAGACAAGGGGTAACAAGTGCTGGAGAGGCTGTGGAGAAAAAGGAACCCTCATACACTGCTGGTGGGAATGTAAACTGGTACAACCACTATGGACGGCTGTATGGAGATTCCTCAAAAAATTAGGAAGGGAATTACCATATGACCCAGCCATCCCTCTGCTGGGCATCTACCCAAAAAACCTGAAAACCTTAATCCGCAAAGATATATGTACCCCAATGTTCATCA
>PVKE010005797.1:0-20000 GCA_004027555.1 Craseonycteris thonglongyai
CATCCATCATCCATCCATCATCCATCCATCATCCATCCATCATCCATCCATCATTCATCCATCATCCATCCATCATCCGTCCATCGATCCATCCATCATCCATCCATCATCCATCCATCATCCATCATCCATCATACATATATCCATCCATCATTCATCCATCCTCCATGCATCATCCGTCCATCGATCCATCCATCATCCATCCTCCATCCATCATCCATCCTCCATCCATCATCCATCCATCCATCCATCATCCATCTATCCATCTATCCATCCATCCATCTATCCATCCACCCATCCATCCATCTATCCATCCACCCATCCATCCATCCTCCATCCTCCATCCATCATCCATCCATCCCTCCTTCCATAGCCTCCAGGCACCAGAACAGGAGAGAAGGTTCGCCACAGTGTGTCTGAGGAAACACTGCCCTGCCCACACCCTGATTTTGGACATCCGGCCCCCACAACTACGAGAAGATACATTTGTTTTGTTTCACGCCATGAGGTTTGTCATACTTCGTTGCAGCTTTCCCAGGACACAAATGCACTTGGAAATCACTTTTTGTTGTCATTGATGAAAAAGCCAGCACTCCTTTGGGATCTTAATGGGACGAACACATATGCCTACCAAGCTGACTTCGACATCTTGATGCAAATTCCAAGTTATAGACGCCTTGTGGAGGACACTTAGTGTTTTAACTCTACCTTGCACTTCAGCCCTATGTCCAGCCAGAGCAAAATTAAAAAAACAAAAAGAGAAGAAGCTCAGCCTTTAAGAAAAACGTGACGTGTATTGTGGAGTGGCAGGAACTGAAATCGATGGCTTCCCAGAGGAGAATGAACAGAGCTCACCGTGAAGAGGTGTGTGTGCTGGTGATGTAACCAGCAGGTGTCCGCAAGCAAAGGGAATCGTGACGGATGTTGGGGTCCCCATGTGCTGAACTGGGGTGCGCTTCCCACGCGGGAGGCCCCTGGTTTGGTTCCCGCCCACTTGTGTGGAACGAAACCATGTGGAAAACGGATGACGTACGACTCTGGGGACGGCTCTGGGCCCTCCCCCCTTCTCTCCGTCTCTGAGTCCATCAAAAACAATAAAATAGACATTTAAAAAACATTACAGGCTGAGGGGGAATCCGAGAGTTTCGGAAAGATTGCAGGTGGAGGGGCAGCCCTGGCGGGTCCCTCCCAGGGATGAGTTAGTTCAATAGGTTCCAATTGGGAACGGCTGTGTGTGTGACTCTCACACTGCGAGCGACACTGTACTTAGAATTGGCCTCGGGGTGTGGTGGGAGGAGAACATCGATATTCTTTGTTCTTTTACAGCCAAAGACTCTGTCGCTCGCTCTCCCTGTGGTGTCATCTTGGTCGTGAATTGAGGGACCGACTACACCTGCATTTCCCCTAAAAGCTCTGCTATTTCTCACTGATCTGTGTGTGTGTTCTGTGTCTACAGCGCGTGGCTCCCGGCTGCCGGAGCGCTTCCCGGCGGCAGAACCCCCCCCCCGTGGTATTTTCTATTTATCAGGATCATTGCTCCCGGGTCCCAGGGACGGTCGTTTCCGGGTTCGTTTACCACCGACATGGATTTTCGCAGACACCCCGCTTCGACTTTGATCCTGGTTTCGCGGACGCCGCAGAGAAGCCTGGGGACGTGTGTCACCTCCGTGTAGCAGACACTGAAATACAGATGCCGACGCTCCTGGCGGTCGATGGAGCAAACACGGGGACCCAGGGCCGCCCACCGGGGGCAGCGACGGGCTCCCGGGACCCGCGGCCGCGTGTCGTTCATGGAAGACAACCACGTCCATCTGTCCGTCACAGACACACAAGGAAGCCCGGCGCCTACGAGAAGGCAGCGCTCGCCCGCACGCTCACCTCGGACTTGAGAGACAGAGACAGACAGACACAGATAGAGACAGAAAGACAGAGATGGAGAGACAGAGACAGGGACAGACAGAGAGAGACAGACACAGACAGAGACAGAGAGAATGAAGAACTGAAAGCCGAGCGGGTAGTTTCCCGGCCGAGTTCCCCACGCGGACATCACTGCACGTGTCTGTGCCCTTTGGTGGAATAAGGCGGAGAAACACGTGTCTGCAGCTTTATTCCCGTTGACGTGCAAGCCGTGACGGCTTCTGCTGACTAGCCTCGCTGTGTGGGTGAAAGCGTTTTGTTTCCCGTTGTGCTCGTTGCGCCTTTTCAGTTATAACGTGCATCCTATATCGCTTGCAAATAAACATGTATACGCGTCACATGTATGTATCTATCACAGTGTGAGAGGCGTAATGTAATGTCTTTATTGTGCATAATTTTGTACAATTTAATATGTCTATATCGGGCATAATTTTGTACAATATGATGTGTCTGTATTGTGAATAATTTGGCACGTAATTATATATGTGAATAGGTAATCACAAGTGAAATTTATATATAATTTTAACATAAAGTTTAAATGTATTTTACTTTAAATAGAAATAAATATAAATATTAGATAATACCGTATTTTCCGGTGTATAAGACGACCGGGTGTATAAGACGACCCCCTAATTTTACAGTTAAAACATAGGTTTAGGCCTATATTCGCTGCATAAGACTACAGCCTCGGAAGTGGGGGGTCGTCTTGTACAGCGAATATAGGCCTAAACCTATGTTTTAACTGTAAAATTAGGGGGTCATCTTATCTGTAAAATTAGGGGGTCGTCTTATACGCCGGAGAATACAGTAGATACAAATAGGTATAAATGTTACATAATATATACAGGGACATCATTTATATGTAATTTAATGCACGCATAATTATAGGTAGTCTACAGTTCTAACACAAAATTCCAGTCTGTTATAGAAACAACTATATTTCATGTACAATTTACAGGCCGTGAGATACGTGAAGATTTATAGAACGAATTCCCAAATACCCATCGCCCAACGTCCACAATTTTCCGCTCGGGGCCAAGCTTCCTTCATCCTTATCTCACCCTCTTGTCTCGCGTCCCTGCCCCTCGCGACAACTTTAAAGTCCACGCCGGAGGAGATAACGGTGGCTTCATTACTCATGTGTGAAGGTTCTGGCTCTGGCTCTGAGGAGCGGAAGCTGTTTGAAAGTGCGTCTCCCATCGCTTTGGAGGCAGATAGACCAGGACACGTCTCAGGGACGACCGGGACCACCTGCCCAGCGCACAGGCCGCGATTCTGCGTGTTCATCGCCTCCCCTTTGGAAACGGGGGCCGACCCTGTGCCAGGCGTGGCGTTCGGCCGGGGCCTCGCGCTCGGGTTTGACGATCGCCTCCCACGCTGCCTCTTTCTCCCCCAGGACTAGTCGCTTGTTAAAGAAGCCGCAGGAGGGGAACCCGGGAGGGCTCAGCACGTTGAGCGCTGGCCTCGCAACCGTGAGGTCCAGGGTTCGAATCCCGGCCCCGGCCCAGGCCAACCCGTACGCTGAATCGTGATGCAGCTGGTGACGGCCGGGATGGCGGGGAAGGTGCTCGCCTCTCGTGCGGGAGGCCCCCGGTTCAGATCCCACCCCGTGTGGCCCCACGTCCACCTGTGTGGAAGGAAACCACCTCACAGCTAACGGTGTGCAACCATGGAGACAGCTCCGAGCCCTCCCCCTCGTCCCTCTCGCTCACCTTCTCTCAAACAATAAAATAAAACCTTCCCTTGAACGGGGAGAAAATTGTAGCTATTTCTGCAAAATCAGTCACAGTGCGAAGGCTGACAGCAACCAAGTGTTCATGTAAACATTACTTAGTATAAAAAGGAAATGTTCCTATGAAACACCCCATTTTGCCAACGCGCTCACTGTGCAAACTCTAAATCACGGACATATACAAAAGCATCCCTTAGAAAAAAGCAAAAAACAAACAAACCCAAAAACCTTAGTAGCTCGTCCAGTTACGCAAGGACGTTTGCGGGTGAAACACAAGCATCGGTAATTACAACAGGTTCGTTATTTTGTTCTTTCGTGGCTGAGAGGGAACCAGCCATGACGCTCTACACAATCCTCACAGGTACGCAAACTCCACGACACCCAAATACATGTCTTGCGTATTTTTTTTTTTTAATTCTTGCAGAAAAATAGTCATTTCGGTCCTTCTCAGCTTTATTCTTTTCGGAACACAAGCCACCGTCCTTTTCAATCCAGCGAATCCATTTCCCCCCATAAGACGCGGCGTGAGAGATCGTAAGGGGACAAGGGCTGTGGGAGGACACTCGATGCCACTCAGAAAACAACGTCCAAAGAGCAGGGGCAGACACGCCACCCGTTCCGCCTCCTGCACCAGGGACCCATGCAGGCGAACAGGACGAGAATGTGCCCAGTCGCATGTGATGAGATCCGTGCCGATCCGCGCAGTGACGCCCGCCGGCCGTCTATACTGCAGGGAGCGACTCCCACGGTCCCCGAACGGGAAGCAGCAAAGCGACACAAGCGGCGAGGAAGCGCGAAAATGCATGTGAAACGAGGAACCGGGACGTGACCGGTGACAGCGACCGAGGGCACCGAGGGTGAGGGCTTCCACCTCAGCGCCACCACATACGACCACGTTGGCTTCACCGGCTACTCATCGGGGACCAACAGAAGGACGTTGCCCTAAAAGGTCGACGGTGACATCCGTGTGGAGCAGTCAGGTCTGCCATGGGTCCAACGGGGAGGTGTCGGGCTACCCGGGTGTTTGCTGACGCTCTGACCTTCCGTGCCACCTGGGCGTCTTGTTCACGGTTGGTCACGTTTTCACTCGGAAGGTGACGGGTGCGTGTGATGTGTCCGCGTGGACGACACCCTGGCTGCAGGGGGTTCGTGGGGAGGAAGGCGTTGGAACGTGGTCCCGACGTTTTCCGCCGCACGGGGAGCAGCAGGGCGTCTGGAGTGTTCCAGGCGCATGGAGGGAATTCGTGTCCACTCAGGGTAACTAGTGAGCACACGCCCCTTCCCCGCGCCACACGCAGCCGGCCGAGCACATGGGAGGAGACACTCAGGGCCACGGCCATGTCACCGGGTGACACGCTTGTAGACATGGTGCCATTCCTTCTCAGCGCTTAAACTGAGGCGACGTTTCCCACTTGTTTTTGTTGGGCGTGCTGTCCTTTGCTGAACTGGGTCGTTTGGGTTTTTTGTTGTTGTTGTTTACGTGTAGATAGACGATGTGTGTTTTGTTAACTATCTGGATAGGCGATGTGTACAGCTGTACATGCTTGAAATGTCTATAGTTTTACTAACCAGTGAGACGGACGACTTGGAAAACGCACGTGCCAATTCCATTTTGCACGTCTCAACTGGAATTATTGCAAATAAAGGAAGTTGACACCGATTCTAGTAAATCCAATGTCATGTATCCTCTAAGTCAAACACCATGTTTGTCCGGTTCCTAGGACTAATTCTAGATGCAGCCAATCAACTCCAATTATTTGATCAAATTACAAGGATCCCATAATCTAATAATCCATATTCATGGTTGCAAATTAGCTTCACTGTTAATTAAGGGGAAGCAATTGACCTAATTCTTATACAGGGAAAACATGAGAATAAATGATAGCCCGCTCAGTATTTATATTTGAAGCAAATACACATTTAAGTCCAATTTCTCCCCCCAAATAATAGAAAAAGTACTTGGAAATGCAAGCGACAACAAGATTCTAGCTGCTGGCAAATCCCTAAATAGTAGTTGTCCTGGTTAAATTTAGAGCAGAGTGTGAATAAACGCCATTTTTCTCCTCAGCAATAATACATGCCCCTTGTTGTGATATTTGTTTCCTATGGGATTTGAGAATTGAGACTGTAAACGCCCCATGTGTTTCCTAAGAACAGACTTATAATGAGATTGGTAGAAATGCATTATTTGCTGATGTCCCATCAGTCCCCAGCGCAAAGATGTGAACTAGTTTTAACTCACGTTATTATTAGCAGCGGTGGTATTAGGAACATCCATTAACTATGACAAAATCCAGCCTGGGAATTGTGGAAACAATCCTCGATCTATTTAGTTTAGAGCAAACAAGATGAAAGGACGCATCTATATTTCTGTATTTGGGAACACGCAGTTCATTTCTTTTCTTTTTTCAGATTTGTTTTATTGTTTTTGACAGAGGCAGAGAGAGGGAGGAGGGCCCAGAGCCGTCTCCATAGTCGTCCGTCGTCCGTTTTCCACACGGTTTCCTTCCACACGGGTGGGCGGGGGCCGCGCAGGGTGGGAACCAAACTGGGGGCCTCCCCCATGGGAAGCTCACCCCAGTTCAGCATATGGGTCCACACGGGCCGGGGCCGGGACTCGATCCTCAGTCCCCGGGGCTGCAAAGCCAGCGGCCAACCCTCTGAGCCGTCCCGGCTCCCCCCTGTAGTTCATTTCTTCCGATGTGAACTGAAGGCAAAACATATCTATGCCTCAGAGAGGGAATCGGCGAAGAACCTGAACGAAAATTCATGGAACTGCTGGTTTGCAGTTGACCGTGTCTATGGCCGGCCGCACGGAAAACCCTCTGGTCGGTTTATTAATGTTCCCAGGAGACAAAACCCTCTTCTGACGGATGACAGATACGCTGAGCTGGTTACACTGTGCTTTACAGCACCCCCTTAAAGAAACCAAGTCCAGTTCCAAACCGTGTCAACGGGAGTTGACCCGACTTGCTCCCTGTTCATCAGTTACACAAACAGACCCTGTTTCCAGGATGTATTTAAATCCCACAAAGAAACATGAAACGGGCGTTAAAAACTCTTTTCTCACCAACACACTGCCAGGAACCGCACACCAGCAGCCGTGGACGTTCCTGAAAAGACTGTGCTAACGACGAAATGAGGAGCGAATTCATTTATCCGTAAGCCGCACTGCGCCCGCTCCGCTCCCGCGCTCATTTGTCACAGGCTGACGCCTGTTTTAAAAAATGATCAAAGCTCTGTGTGTGTCGAAAAGAACTAACGCCGTTACCCTGAGTCACCCGGGCTCCTACATTTCTCAGTACAGAGTCTATGAGCCAAGAAAGGGAAGCAGGGATATAAATAAAGCTGCCTGTGAGCAGAAAGGCACCGTGACTGTTCACATACGAACAGCACACGTCTTAAGTGGCAAACACTAGAATGGACTTTAATTAAAACAACAAAATAGAAGGCGGTGCCTACTGTTGCCATTGTTACTTAACGTGGCCTTTGATATGTTAGCAGATGCAGTGAAACGAGAATAAATCAGTGGCACGAACACTGTAAACCAAAGACAGTTATTTCGTTTTCCCGGTGAGATCTTCACCCACGTGGACTATCCTTGAGTAAATCTGCAGAAAATGTAAGTACTAGCATTTATGTGAGAATTAGGGAAAGTAACTGGGTACAAGTAAGGATCTTTAAAAAACAGTATCTTTCTAGTCCTGCAATTGAATACACAAAAGTAGTAATCACATTTTGTTGGGGGTTACGAATAGCATATATGACACAAAAAAGTGACGTTCTTTTCCACTGTTAAATTTATTGGGGAGAAATTAGTAAAATGACATAGGTTCCAGGTGTACCATTCTACATCACATCGTGTATGTGCTGCATTGTGTGCTCACCACCCAAGGTCAGTTTTCCTTCCCTCACTATCTGCATATGTATATGTATATGTGTATGTGTGTCGTCTGTGAGTTTATATATACGGGTGTGTGTGTGTACACACGCACAGTTTTTGTTAAATTTGTTGGGGTTATACTGGTTAGTAAAAATTATATAGGATCTAGGTTAAGGTGACCAGATTTTAACATTGGTAAAGTGGGACACCATAGACCGGGGGGGGGAGGGGGTTCTTGATGAAAAATTGGGTCTATCTCCCGCTGTTCCCTAGCTTGTCGTGCATTCTTTCCAAAAATCGGGACTTTTTTAAAACGCCGCGGGACAAATTGTTAAAAATTGGGACTGTCCCGCCAAAAGCGGGACGTGCGGTCACCTTAATCTAGGTGTCAACTCTATAGCACTTGGTCTGTGTTACAACATGTGTTCACCACCCAGAGTCAGCTTTCTTTCCACCACCATACATTTAACTCTCCCTGTCCCCGTCTCCCAATAAAAAAAGCAACTTTTGATGGAAAAGGAAAAATGAAAAATGATCACTTTTTGTGTGTACGGGTGTCTGTGTGTGTGTGTGTGACTGCATCCGATTCCAACCCCCCCAGACTTGTTATCTAAATCAGATTAAATGATCATAAATGGTATTAAGACAAATGTACACAAGCGCCCAAATTGTGGAAGGAGAGAGTGACTGACACACGGTAAGAAGGGGGGACCATTCCTCAGATAGGACAGCACGTCTCCTACCCACCAGCACGAGACCGAGAACGTATCCGTATGGGGTACAGAGCAAACGCTAGTGAACAGCTGAGGGGGTGAAGACCAGGTCCTGGGGTGAAAGCCGTCCTCACGGCCGTCGTTATGTCACAAGCTTGTCCCCGGCGGGCTCCCCCTTCCTGGAACATGGGCTCCGTGAGACCCAGGGCTCCGTCCTTCCTTCCTGCTCCTTGTGGAGTCCCAGCGGCTGCCACAAGCTCGGGGTCTCGTTTATGGAGCGGAAAGGGCAAAGGAGACACAAGGCCAGGTCCACACATGTGGGCACCTCAGACACTTCCAGGGGTCCGGGCTCCGTTTGGCTTCCTGATGGGCACCCTCTGCTCAGTTTAGTTCATGAATTCCTCCATGTCTGTGACGATGCCGCAGGGACAATCCTGAGGATGCCCCAGACTCCCCTGCACAGCCAGCAGGTGTAGACCAGGGAACCTCTTCTCCATGACGGGACGTCCCAGTGGTTTTGGAAGCGACCCAGGGGCAGGAAAACCAGGCTGGGGCCCTTGAAGCAAGGGCACCCAGGTGCCCAGTAACAGCCAGGGCGGCTCTTCCGGTTTCCCACAGTCACAGCACTTCCGGCTTTCCCATGGCAGTGAAGTAACTTCCGGTTTCCCAAGGCCATGGCGGCACTTTCCAGTTTCAGACAAGGGCTCCACTTTCGGTGTCTGGTGGCAAATGCTGGCACTTCCGGCTTCACCAGGGCAAGGATGTAACTTCCGGTTTCCCATGGCAACGGCGGCATCTTGTCGTTTCAGAACAGGGTTCCACTTCCGGTGCCTAGCAGCAATGGCGTCACTTCCGGTTTCTGACAGCAATGGCGTCACTTCCGGTTTCCGAGCAATGGCGTCACTTCCGGTTTCTGGCAGCAATGGCGTCACTTCCGGTTTCTATAAGCAAATGGTGGCGGTTCTGGTTTCTCAGCAATAGTAGCACTTCCGGTTTATGACAACAATGGCGGCGCTTTTGGTTACTGACAGCAATGTCAACACAGTTTCTGACAGCAATGGTGTCACTTCTGGTTTTTGTAAGCAAATGGTGGCGGTTCTGGTTTCTCAGAAACAGCACTTGTGGTTTCTGACAGCAATGGCGGCGTTTGCGGTTTCTGACAGCAATGGCGTCACTTCCGGTTTCTGGCAGCCAAGGCGGCGCTTTGGGCTTTCAACAACCAGGGCCACACTTCCTGTTTCCGGTGGTAAATGGTGGCAGTTCCGGTGTCCAGTTCACTGGTGGCACTTTCAGTTTCTGGGGGCAAATGGCCGTAACTCCGCCCCGCCCCTCTGGCAATGGAGGCACTTCCGGTTTCCCATAGCTTGTATCGGTCACGAACGGCCACCATGACAAAGAAGGCCACGCTCGGAGTCACCAGGGCTTCGGGCTTCGGGAAATACAATGTTTTGGGGGGTTGGGGGGACACACTTCAACCTGTGACAGAGGGTGACGGCCACAGAAATACCCCGAAGGCTTGTGCGGCTCATCCCAGAGACGAGAACGGTGCCTCGTGCCTTCCGTGACGACTTCTCCCTCGGGCCCAAACGTCTGCCGGTTCGATTCCAACCCCGTGGAGGTCTAAGTGCCACCATGACGTAAGCGAGCCGTGCTAGGTGGCAGCCGGGGACACAAGCTTGACGTTGCAGCACCTGCAACGCGTTCTTCTAAGATCCCTGCCCTCTGCGGGCCTTTTTCGAGACGTCCCAGCGCCTGGGTGGCATCAGCATCCTTACAGCCACGTGGACACGAAAGCTTTGGACGCCCTGAGATCACCCGGCTCGTTTTCTAAAGTGGATTTTCAAGCGGATTCCCCAAAGATGCGTTTTCCGGGCGAAACGGTCACTCTCAGTGTCTGCTGCTCTTGCCCCTTTGCGGTGTGCGCAGCGGGCTACTCCCGGGGTGGCTGAGAAGAAGCGTTTTGCAATAGAATCGCCCCCACGAATCTCCCGTTCAGGCCTGAGTGGTCTTGGAATATTGCAAAAATATGACACGATTAAGTGAGCCACCTATGGCCCCGCGAATGACCGAGCGGGTCAGCCACGTGAGGACCTTTTAAGATGGATTGCCAATGGCTCCCGCGACCGTTAGGAACAGTCACGTTTTTCAAATTGCCGTGTGTCTTCCAGACGGTTACACCGATTAGCCGAGGGCTGTCGTTTCGAGAGATGTCTGCCTGTGTCTCCCACAACGTCCGTGTCTCCAGAGTCACTCCTTCGCTTCATTGGGTTCTGGACGCCCAGAGCGGGGGGTCACGTCAGGACAGGAGGTTTGTGAAAAGTCTCTAGATGAAGCCCAGTGAGAGTCAGAAATGGGGGACGGGGTGTGGGCGGAGGCGAGTGTGTGGGGCATCGTTTAATCCTTGCTGCCGGGAGCTAAAGGTGACAGCGGACGCGTTCAGGAAGGACACGAGCTCGCATTTCTCCCACACGGGCTGATTCCGTAAAAGACCAAGAGACCTACCCGTGTCTGCTCCAAACCAAACGTGCCCACCCTGGGGCCCCCACGCGGCCCAGGGCGGCGTGGAACGTGGCCCGGCGCAGACGCGTGAGCTTCCTTAAGACACGCCGAGAGGCTTTTGCGCTTTGTTTTTTAGCGTGTCAGCTGGCGTGCATGTGTGTATGCGTGATGTGCGGCCCCAGAAAGCCAGAAGGTGGGGGCACCGCTGGTCGAAACCGTGCAGACGGGTGTGCGTGCGCTGCGGTGGATGGCGGTCCAGTGTCTGTGTGATCACGAGCTCACGGAACCCGGTGGAAAATGTTCAGCCTTTCCCAGGACACCGGGGAATAGAGGATTCTCTGTGACCCTCTCCACAGAGATGGTTTGTGCAAGCGTCTCAAGAAAGCACGCCGTGTCCTCTCCGGTGCTGAGTCCTCCACGGCCAACAAACAGCCTCATTCTCATTCCGGGGGTGTCGGGCTCCCCTGATCTGCAACCTGGCGGCATCTCGGGAGCCTCTGGGGAAATCAGGGAGCACGTCGGCCGCCGTGAAGCCAGCAGGGCCGGCAGCCACCTGAGCCGGGGGAGCCGGGCGCCTGCAGCTGCCCCGCCGATGAGTTCCGAGGGCGTCTGCCCGGCCTGTGGACTGTGCATCCTTGAGCACCGGCTCTAATTCGTGTGTGTTGTGCTTGGTCACGAACGCCGGGAAAGGATTTGTGCGTGGGGAAGAGACGCGTGGTCAGTGGACGGCGCGCACAGCGGTACAAGTGGGCACTGGGGTCCACGTGGCCCAGGCAGGAGCTCGTCGTCGTCAGACGTGTGTGGAGGCTGATGGTCACCCCTGTGAGCACCTCTTGTCAGGGCAGATGTCACCCGGGACTTGTATCCATCGTTTGTTCCCGGCCTCTATGGACTACCGTATTTTCCGGCGTATAAGACGACCCCCTAATTTTACAGGTAAAACATAGGTTTAGGCCTATATCCGCTGTATAAGACGACCCCCCACTTCCGAGGCTGTAGTCTTATACAGCGAATAGAGGCCTAAACCTATGTTTTACCTGTAAAATTAGGGGGTCGTCTTATACACCGGAAAATACGGTATTACAATGTTCAGACAGTTTTCTCTTTTATTCAAACGCGCAGGTGTATCTTCTGCCCCTTCTCCCGATCGATGAGGGCTGTCCAGAAAGAAATCTGGCCGTACGTGCCTCGATTTCTCTTATTCTCCGGCTAGATACTTTCTGGACAGCCCTCGTAGAAAATAAGATTAGATGTATTGTCTTCTGTGTTCATACACACATATATATATATGTGCACACTAAATGTATACTCGGATGCCTCTGCACAGCTCAATGTATATTTGCACTTGTTCTATTCCGTGCACATTCGTGTCAGATGGTAAGTGAGTAAAGAGACACCGGATATGTAAAAAGTCCCGCGAATATGTAACAGGGTGTGCGGGTCTAGCTGTATGGGCCAGTGTGCGAACGAGGCGACGTGTATCCACGCATCTGTTGTTAAATCTTGAGGCATGTGAGTGTATCGCCCCGTATCATCAGTTTTAAAATCGTAACGTACTTTGTGGAGCGTAATCATTTTCGGGCGTTTATAGTTTCAGATTTCTGAATTCCCTGTTGGAAGGGTAGGAAGGATCACGGAGGAGACCTGTTGGGAACTCAGACCTGTGTACGCACTACGGCCAGCACACACTTCTGCGCGCCAGCCTCTCGGAAACACAGAGAAACGAGCGACGATGGCGCGTCGCCTACGCTGCTCCCATTTACGTTCGTGAATCGCCGGGACCGAACTCCAGAAAGTTATTTTTTTAAACGTTCATCTGGGCAAGCACCAATTTACCGAGCAATTACTCTTACCACGAGGCCTGTGGTGGATGAAATGAAAGGTGCGTGCGGTTCTTTGAGGTTCGTTCTCTGGTCCGTCACCGAGCGAGCGTTTCCACAGGCCGTTCGGGAAAGGAGATTTACAAACAGAGTCAAGTCGCGAAGCGTGGCCCCGACGGCCTCTTTCACGATATTTTGCAGAAGGGCAGAGCGCACACCGGGTCCCAGCTGATGACTGCCTGATTATTCAAAATATGCTGTTCGTATGACCGGCTAAAAGCACACGTTCTCCCCAAATAACAGGGAAACGGCTTCACGCCACGTTGTCCTCCGAACGCAATGGCTAGGTGTTCTGTTCCCGTGGCGGCCAGGATTCTTTGTGCCGAATTTATCCAGGACATGCGGTGATTGCTGGGGACGGAGCAGTCACCGTGCTGCCCACACCAGTTTCCTGGCCATCGGCACCCAATGCCCAGGAGGCCATTGGCTCAAACAGGAGCTCGCTCGCTTTGCCACGCGCCTCATTGCCCTGGAGGATGAAAATAAGAGGGGGCTTCTCTGTTTCATCCAGGAGCACGTTTGATCACAGATCTGTTCTCAAAGGGAAGCGTATAGATGGGAAAAATGTCCGGCGGAGACGTATGAAACCTGACGGACTTATCACCGGATGAAAATGTACAGACCGGTCCCGATAGAGACCCAGCGTGTGGTCAGAAGGGCGGGCACCTTCCGACCTCCGTCGGTCCCCACGCTTCCCACGTGCTGCACGTATCGTGCTGGACGTGCCACAGGACGGATGGGTTTTGCATTTGTTTTGAGCTGTTTGGAAACGCGATGCAGGGAAGTCTCTGTCCAGGGGGCGTGGGACCTTGTGAGAAACGTGGAACCCGAGGTCACCACCCCCACACCCTCGGAATTAGGAGGTTCAGCGTAACAGGTCTGCCCCACGCGCCTGGGTTGGCGTTAGTCTGAGCTCAGCGCTCATTTAAACGAAGCCGGCGGCTCCTGTCTGCTCTGCTCACCCCCGGACGTGGAAGCCCCCACACACCCGGTGGGCTACCTGAAAAGGGCCTTTTCTGCTGGTCTCACGGGTCACACTATGTTCTGGAAGGGCGACAGCGTGCCTCCCACTGGCTGCTGAAATACGGTAGTAAGTCCTCGGCGGCCCTGAGGCGGACGGCAGCAGGTGTCTGAGACGCTGAGCCAAGAACGAGCCGCGCCAATGAAAAATATTGGGGCTGATGAGACACAGGCCACGGCGATAAAGCCGGCTTCTCGGGGGCCCTGCAACTGCACCTTTGCTCAAACATGGCTTCTCTTATCCAGCTGGGACGGTGTTTGTGTTTGATCAGGGTCGTTAGACCATTTGTCATGATTTCCTGCTTGTGCGCAGGAGGCTGGGTGCATTCTCCCACCGGGTGGATGGTTGGGGGGCTGGTCACGGTGTTGACTTGTCCAACGTGGAGACGTCTGAGATGATTGTAAGGTCCGGGCACTGAGCATCCTTTTTTTGCTTCCATTGCACCAGGACAATAGGTTATTTCTGTTTCTTTCCTGTTTGCTTGGACACCACAGATGTGTGCGTAACGAGCAAGCTTTGGAAGATGTGCATCTTCTTGCTTTTCAAACAGAAGGTCTGTGAGCAGCGTCTGCCCACACGGGAGTAGGGACGATGGCTTTGGGATTTCACGCAGGGTCAGAGGCGTGAGCCAGGCGGCAGCTTTTCTACAGGAATTTTCTGCCTCCTTCCGGAGCGCAGGCCTGTCTGACGGGTCTGGTCTCAGGCTCCTGTCACCCTGCCATACACACTGTCCCCGATCGCCACCGTCACACGCGTTTCTCACTTTCGAGCCATTCTTGCTTCGGCCACCGCCTGGAGCAACGTCCTAGATGGCAAATCCGCACTTCAGACGTCACCAGAACCATCCAATGTTTTCTTCCACTTTGAGTCCAGTTTGGCAACGTCCTCCAAGACTTACACGTCTCACCAAGCTTCTCCCAGAGTCGTCCCCACGGACACGCTGTCCCGACTTTCGTGGAATCAGTCAGAGGGAGAAGGGCAAGAAGCACATGACTTCAGTCACCGGTGGGATGTAAAACAGAAAGCAGCAAACGACAAATAAAACAAACCCGGAGATGGCGGGATGCTGGTTACTGGAGGGGACGTGGGGAGCAGGCAGCGTGAAGGCACAGGCATGGGACGCATCTGTGGGGCTTACATGTTAGCCACCAACGTCACCCCAATACAGTGAATTAAAAACAAATAAAAAAGAATATCAATTCTCATAGAAATGCACACCTAGGAGACACATTACAATTGGATTCCTTACCAACAAAATACGCTTTCAAATGTCATCTTCGCCATGGGACTTATGACATGAACGCCACTCCCCCACAGACGTGCGAAGAAAGAGATGTCCCTTTCATGTGGCTGCTGCATGAATCCTGACAGGGATGCAGTTCTCATTTCATGGGGAAGGGCACGTGGCTCGATGGCCATCGACAGCTGGAATCGATATCTAATTACCAGCCGAGAATGAGACGTCCCGCGGAGGCGGAACTCTGAGCAGGGCTTTCTGCAGACGTCCCAGGGGCAGGCTCCGTATCGCCTGACCATTAATTCTGTCCGTCATTTGCACGCTGCCATTGACAACGCTTCCTCCCCAGTAAATCTGTGAGCTAGTTTCCTGATGAATCAGCAACTTGAAAAAGACCGGGGCCTGCATTCTGTTCATCTATAGTTCTATCCATCTATCCTTCCGTTCATCCATCCATCATCCATCCATCCACCATCTATCCATCCATCCATCATCTATCCATCATCCATCCATCATCCATCCATCCACCATCCATCCATCATCCATCCATCCATCATCCATCCATCATCCATCCATCCATCCATCATCATTCATCCATCCATCCATCCATCATCATTCATCCATCATCCATCCATCATCCATCCATCCACCCATCCATCCATCCATCATCCATTTATCCATCTACTCATCCATCCATCCATTTATTCATCTACTCATCCATCCATCCATCCATTCATCATCCATCCATCATCCATCATCCATCCACCATGCATCCATCCATCCACCCACCATATATCCATCCATCATCCATCATCCATCCATCATCCATTTATCCATCTACTCATCCATCCATCCATTTATTGATCTACTCATCCATCCATCCATCCATCCATCCATTCATCATCCATCATCCATCCACCATGCATCCATCCATCATCCATCCATCCACCAACCATATATCCATCCATCATCCATCCATCTCCCCTCCATCATCCATCCACCCATCCATCCATTTATCCATCTACTCATCCATCTATCTACCCATCCACCATTCATCCATCCACCATCCATTCATCCATCCATCCATCATCCATCCATCCACCCACCATCCATCCATCATCTATTCATCCATTATCCATCCATCATCCATCCATCATCCATCCATCATCCATCATCCATCCATCCATTATCCATCCATCATCCATCCATCATCCATCCATCATCCATCCATCCATCATCCATCATCCATCCATCCATTATCTATCCATCATCCATCATCCATCCACCATCCATCCATCATCCATCCATCCATTATCCATCCTTCCTTCCGTCTATATATCCTTCCATCCACCCCTACATCCACTATTCATCTATTCACTGATTCACTCATGTATTTCTAACAAGGTAATGATGATCCATGGGTTCACAAGCCAAAAGAAGATTAAGAATATTACGTACCTTGAGTCAAATGCATGCTAGGTCTCTACCCACCTCTCCAATAGCAGTAACGGGTATTTTGACTATTTCTGTAACATGTCCCTCATTGAGTTTAATTGTACAGTGGCCCAAGGCTCTCTGAACCATGAAGGATGCCTCTTGCTATTGTCTGTCCTGCGCACTTAAGACAATGTTGTCATGAGTAACAGAGACTCCGGGGCCTTTTGAAAAGCTACCTGTTAACTTGTTACGATGCACGGATATAGTTGTGCGTAGCTATAGTCCACCCACTCCCCTGATGCTTAACATGAGCGTTTCCGTATCGCTACAGTACGGAATGTAACCAGAACTTCTACTTCGTGGCACGCCCACGAACGGGAGCCCTAGCCAACGCTGAGCGGCGCAACATTTTCACGGAGAACGTGGACGCTGGCGTGCTGTCTGAGGGATCACACCTCTTTGCTTCTGCAACGAGGCCGGTGGCTATTGAGCTGTGATTTCCAGGACACTGAGGCCCCAGGAGAAAATGACCCAGTAAAACAAAACCATCCTTCCGTGGTCTCAACTCCCTGTGGTGCCCAAACCCTGCGGTGGTTCCAGGCAACGTACATTAGCGGAGATCAAACGCGTTCTTAGAAGCAATTACTCGTGATGGATGACTGTTCACCTCCCATCTGCTTCGTGGGCGAAAGTCTACACGTAGCGCAGGGGTGGGGGTGGGGCTCTCCCGTTACACTAACCCCCCCAGACTTATGTCTCTCATACTTAACAAAATCATTGACCGTCTGGGCTTGAATTGTACCAACAGCGTGAGGCCAATCATCTCATAACATTAGCAACCGAACGGCTCTGAGAAACTGTGTGCTTGTTACTTTTCTGCAAAACAAAGATGGTGCACGTGTGTAAGGCTCGGAACACCCGTCCCCGAACGTGATGTGTGCTCTCCTAAGAAAAGGGGGGCACCAATTCATCCCACGTGCTTTTGCTAATGTGGGGATGCAGACGGTCGGGGTGCATCAGACCCTTTTCAACGGCCTCACGTCTCATCCTTCCTCTCAGCATGGTGAGAGTCTAGCGAGGCCAGAAGGGGAAAAAAATGACCTTTCTGTTAATAATGTAATTTCCCCAAGCCTCTTAAAGTCCAGGGGAGAGCGGCGACTCGTCCCAAAGAGACAGAGGTCACCTGAAAAGACACGTTCCCGATCCATGTGGACGCCTCAGGCGTGCTGGGTTTTCCGTCAGCCAAGGAGAGATGCGCGCGGCGGAAAGCGTAGCGATCTGACAGGATGGACAAGACCCACTGTAAGGTGTGCTGAGCTCCAGGAACCCCGACCCGGACAGACTCGCCAACGCACCTGTGTCTGCATTTTTATCCCCACTCCTGACATGATGCTTCTAGACGGAGCCATGACATAGCTTCTTAGACAGAGGCCCAGCACCTGCTGTTGGTTACTGTGAGTGTGTGTGTGTGGAAGGGGGGTCTCTGGCTCTTTGGATGTTTAGATCTTCGATCGCTGCTGAAAATACATACTACAACATAAAGACTCGGGACGCGCAAGAGCAACCACAGCGTTCACGCCGCGGTTGGGAATGCTGGGGAAAGCCAGTGTCTTAAATTCAACAAGTGTGGCTAAAACAGCGACGGCCATGTAAACGGGGTGAGAGCGTTGCAGGAGCAGCAAAGGGAAACGTCTCCGTTTAGCTGTAGAAATGGCACTGGCGTTGGTAAGAAAACACCTAGATTTTTTTTTTTCTACGTCTGCCCCACTGAAATACTGCTGAATATCAGATCCATGTCCTAAATACAAGTGCAAAATTGGTTGCAGGCCATCTCTAAATGTTATCTCTGCTCTAATGCGACATAATATGATGATTTTAAGGGAACAAGTACATTTCAGGATAATGAAAACCACGGCTGGAAACTATTCTCAGAACACGACCAGGCGGACAGCCTACAATTACCGTTCGATTGAACTGTCAGGAACCAGGGACTGCTGTGTCGTTATGTGCCTCCCGAGGTCCGCGCGTTCCTGAACGATACGGATTTGTACAGCGCGATGTCACTACCGAATCTCCTTTTCATCAACGCGCTCCCCCGTCTCCTCATTCTGCTGTCTTCTCTCGTCACTCAGGGGGCTTTACAGCTTGCACGATCCACAGGGAACTGAAAAGGCGGTGTTCTGGGGGTCGGTAGCTCTTCTCACCGGTTTCCACTTCCCCGTGTCTCCACTGCGAATGTGCATTCAGCCCGATAAAACCCTGGCTTTCAAGATGCCCAGCTGATAGTCCGACAACGACTTGGCAGGGAAACCCCCGTTTTCAGAGAGTGAGGGGGATTTCACCTTGTTGGAAGACCTCCAACTCACTGCACCAGGAAAAAAGGCGGCATCTTCTAGCACAGAGAGTAAATCTTCCACGTGAGATTCTGACTCACGCACAGAATTTAACTCCTGGAAATGAACTCATCCCGCAGGAGGGAACACGGACGGCGGAGAAAAGAAGGGGCGTGGGCAAGACGTGTGTGCGTGCAGAGGAAGTCCGCACTTAACCTTGTCAAGGGCTCCGTGACCTTTGGCGGAAGGTTGTATGATGACAAAACTGAGTGGACCGCAGGCTAATGGATGCCCACAAGAGTCAAGTTCTTACCGCATCTCATCGATGTTATAGTGAAATGACGTTGAACAAAATGATGTGAACCCAGGGCCCGCTGTGTATCTGTGAGTCCATGCACGTGCCATGACGCGGTGGGACAAATGCAGAAACAAAGCCAAAGCCTTGGGGAGGCGTAGGATTTAGAGCTTGACCCTGGGACCCAGAGCCGTCTGTCATGTGGAGACAATGAGGATGCATGCTGACGAATCCCTAATTCCAATGAAATTGTTTCTGAAGAATGTAGCGATACATAGGGGGCCGTGTTAGTAGGGATCTCTCAGAGATTTATACTAAAGATGGAACTTCGGATTTCGTTTCTAGACCTGTCATAACAACCTCCACACATGGGACGGCTTACACAGAAATGATGTCTCCCAAGTCCTAGAGACTGAAGCCTGAGGCCAGGAAATAGTAAAGAGTATGTTATGCAAATTTTCAAAGAGAGAAAGTAGTGAAACCAGACAATGGATGGATGTATCATGCATCCATCCATTGCCTATCCATCCATCCATCCATCCATCCATTATCCATCATCCATCCACCTTTCTATTATCTATCTATCTATCTATCTATCCATCCCATCCACCCATTTATCCATTAATTTATTCATCCATTTATCTATCTCTCATCCATCGATCCATCCACCTTTCTATTATCTATCTGTCTATCTATCTATCTATCTATCTATCTATCCATCCATCCATCTCATCCACCTATTTATCCATTCATTTATTCATCCATCTATCCTTTGTCCATCCATCTTTCTATTATCTATCTATCTATCTATCTATCTATCTATCTATCCCATCCACCCATTTATCCATTCATTTATTCATCCATTTATCCATCCATCCATCCATCATCCATCCATCTTTCTATTATCTATCTATCTATCTAATCTATCCCATCCACCCATTTATCCATTCATGTATTCATCCATCCATTCATCCATCCATCCATCGTCCATCCATCTTTCTATTATCTATCTATCTATCTATCTATCTATCTATCTATCCCATCCACCCATTT
>PVKE010005797.1:25000-57223 GCA_004027555.1 Craseonycteris thonglongyai
GAAGAAAAAGAAGTGACAGAATCCCTGCCATAGAATAAACGCCGTCACGCAGGCAAAGGACCGCAGATGGAGTCAGTCACCCTTCTCCTTGTCCCGGGGTAAGAACTGCACGAGATGGACACACTTCTGGGTAATCTTTCCTTGTTCCGTTAAGGGGAACACCAGAACACAACGGCCAGCCATCCTTCACTCAGATGGGTCTGTCCCGGGCCCTGTTGATAAAGCCGCCGCCGTGGGTGTTAATTATGCCCAGACAATGCCTCGCTTGTCTTCTGCAAGCAAATGCCTGCCCAGCACCTGACGTGCGTGTTAAGGACGCCCCGTGAAGGCGGATTCCGGGACATTAAATACAGGCGAGTCCGCTGTGAGCGTTTCAGACGCGGATGGCACCAGCGAGAACTGTTTATTTGTACTTTCCGACAGACTCAGTGGTGTGTTTGTGCAAAGTGGGATCTCACCATGTGACCGTGGAGTGTGTCTTGGGGAGAAATGAGACCGATATTGTATATATGGTAGGATATATATATTTAATTAAATTAATTAATTAATTAATTTTTACATATGGTATATTTTTAGTATTTGTTGTGGGTGGCGGGGGGGAGATGGTTGTGATACGTGTGTGTGTGTGTGTGGTGACGGTGAAAACATGAAGCAGGACAGCTTTTAAGAAAAAATAATGATGGCTTGTCCTATTTGTACCCATTATTATCATTGATATGTGTGAGGTCTGACACGCACTCTGAAAAGTCTGGAAGTTTTCTTGAGAATGCTAGAGAGCTGAGAGCCTCTAAAAACCTGTTACCGCTTTCACAGAGGGAAACAATGTATGTGATGCAAACAAAGAAAACCACCAAGCATTTAGAGCTGAGCCTCTGTCTTGAAATATCCCGTCTCATTCACTCGTTTAGCACGAAGACAGTTTACATCATGATTTCTTTTCATGTAAATATGCGTTAACATGCAAAGAAATGTTCATATTGAACACTATGGGGGCCTGGGGTTTTTTTCTTTGTCACATTCACACGGGCATCCCCGCCCCCAGTACCACGCGACCTGCCTGTCTTTGTGTGAACGCGCACGGAGACAATGCTTCCAAAACGGACATCGTGGATGGGCTGGCGACGTCCATCGCAGAGCACCGGTCGTAGAGACAGTCAATGCAACCCAACGTCACCGTATTCGTCTGATGAAACAGTTAGATTTAAAAAATTACACATGATCTCAAATTTAGATCAATTCATTTTGCAAGTTGGGAAATGCATAAAACTCAGGGGGAAAAAAGATGACATCAATACTGAGAGAAAATAGATCCCAGTGTTGTACATTCCTGCATTCTGTCAATAGATGGGTAGGTAGGTAGGGAGACAGATGATATTTAATAGATAGATGAGGGATGAGATAGTAGATAGAGATTTAATAGATAGATGATGATAGGTAGACGATGATGATGATGATGATAGATATAGATGATAGATAGACTAGAAAGATAGATGATAGATAGATGATAAGTAGATAGATGATAGTTATAGATGATAGAGGGATTAGAAAGATAAATAGATAGATGATAGATAGATGATAGATAAGATAGATAGATAGATAGATTATGGACGATACCGATAGATTATGATAGGTAGACAATGATGATGATAGATAGATAGATGATAGATATAGATGATAGACTAGAAAGATAAATAGATAGATGATAGATAGATAGATGATAGATGATAGACAGATGATAGATATAGATGATAGAGGGATTAGAAAGATAGATAGATGATAGATAGATGATAGATTAGAAAGATAAAGAGAGAGAGATAGATGATAGATAAGATAGATAGATTATGGACGAACCCGATAGATTATGATAGGTAGACAATGATGATGATAGTTAGATAGATGATAGATATAGATGATAGATTAGAAAGATAAATAGATAGATGATAGATGAGATAGAGAGATAGATAGATTGTGGACGATACCGATAGATGATAGATGGATTGATTGATCAATAGGTGATACACATACAGATGATAGATGATAGACAGACCAACAGACAGATAGATGCATATATACACATAAATATGTGCCTATTAACTATATAATGTAGTTACGTTGTAAAAACATTTCGCACCACTATATATGCAACAACCAACCATTTCTTCATCGAGCACATCATACCCTCTATAGCTCTGTGTTAATACGCCTTTGCCACTCGCACGGTTTTCATTTTAAACTAAAATAGATGATTTTTTTCCCCTAGGAAACGAGAGCAAAGAATGTCTCTGGATCAATGGGCAAAGGTAAGTGTTTTTGAGTGAAATAAAAGACTGTGTGAACCTTCCCCAAGTGGTCGCACACCCACGGCCTTGGAGCCATTTCCAATGTGTCACGAGTGACGTTTGTCACGATTCTGCCCAAGGTGACGTCCCCAAAGGCCTCCCGCTGCTGGTACTGCCTCTGGCGACCCCCCGTTGGCCACCGGGGTGTGACTTGTGTCCCGAAAACAACCCCCGTCCTCAGTCATGTCCTATCATCCCTCAAAGGGGCCGTGTGGGTGTGTGTAGCAGCCCTAAGACGCGGAGAACATCTCCTCTGCTTTCCTTCTGCCATGAATTATTAAACACGCCAAACAGCAGGGTACATTTAAATTATTTCTAGCGGGTTTGAGAGATTCCATCAATTATGGATTAAGCCATATTGAGCAGGTGACGTGTCTAAAGGATCTTATTGCTTCAGCCGAGGGATATTGATTGTGTGTCAGGACCGAACGCAGCGAGTTGCCAGGGAGCCAGCGAGTGTCACATAATATTCGGCAGCAGCCGGGGCGATTTTTCACGCGAGTGTGAAACAGTCACCTCCAACCAGTGAAGAGAAGCCAACAAAAATAATAAAAAGCGGGGGAGAAAGTATTGACGTGTGTGCTAGACAGGCAAGAATGATGCCGCGTATCCAACACGTACAAGAACGTTTGCAGTGACCCCCCTGCCTCTCTTTGCATCGTCCTCATGGATCGTCAGACCCTCCCGTCTCGCTGCTTGGTGTCGATCTCGGGACCCGTGGGAGTTCATCGTCTCCCACCCGTTTCCTAAACTTTTGTGAGACCCGCGGCTTCCGCCCAGTCCTCGCGTTCGAAAGCCAAGCTTGCCTAACGTCGGAGCCCGGCGCACACGCGTGTTCACCTCCGACGGACGGCAGCGTCTCCGGTTTTCCACGTGCGTGTGTCCGTCACGTCCCCGTCCAGCACCTCGTACCGCGAGGCAGCAGCGCCGTGACCCGGTACACGTACCAATGTGGCAGCTTAAAAGAACGCGCGGCCCTGGTGTTGGGATCCCAGGTCGGCCTGATTTTGTGACAAGGCTGTTGCCTGTGGACGTGTCGGGAGGTCCCCTTTCATTGATACAAAAATGGGTGAATGGAGACACGCGTTTTCCTGCAGTGAGGTAACGGGGCAAAGATGGTGACGGTCCGTCGCCTATGACGTCTTGCAAACCCTATTTCGTAGAAGGACGTCGGGCCGTGGGCACTGCTGACCGGGCTGAAAACACCAGCTCTGAGTTGTTCACTTCCAGGAGCGCCGCCTGCAAAATGAACGTGTTCTGTTTATTCTGTGGGATGGGTGGATAGAGGGGCCGACAGACAGATAGGCAATGATAATAGATACCTGGATACATGTATAGATACATTAGACACATAGATACACAGATATACACAGATCGATGGATGGATAGATACATAGATGATAGATAGATAGATAGATACATGGATACGTAGACGGATGCATATATAGATGCATAGATATATACAGATACAGATAGATGGATGGATGAATACATAGATATATAGATAGATACATACTTACATAGCTACCTAGATAGATAGATAGATAGATAGATGGATAGATGGATAGATGGATAGATGGATACATAGAGACATATATAGATAGATAGATAGATAGATGATAGATATAGATAGATGGATGGATAAATACATAGATACATAGATAGCTACCTACCTAGATAGATAGATGATAGATAGATGGATACATAGATAGATAGATGATAGATAGATAGATAGATACAGATGGATGATAGATGGATAAATGGATAGATAGATGATAGATAGATGGATACATAGATAGATGATACATAGATAGATAGATAGATGATAGATAGATGATAGATAGATAGATGATAGATATAGACAGATAGATGAATAGATAGATGGATGGATACATACATAGATACACAGATAGCAACCTACCTAGATAGATAGATAGATAGATATATGGATACATAGAGACATATATAGATATATAGATAGATAGATATAGATAGATGAATAGATGGATGGATACATGCATAGATATGTAGATAGATACATAGATACATAGCTAGATAGATAGATACATATATAGGTACGTAGATACATATAGATACACGGATACATAGATAGATAGATGATAGATAGACAGATAGATAGATGATAGATATAGACAGATAGATGAATAGATAGATGGATGGATACATACATAGATACACAGATAGCAACCTACCTAGATAGATAGATAGATATATGGATACATAGAGACATATATAGATATATAGATATAGATAGATGAATAGATGGATGGATACATGCATAGATATGTAGATAGATACATAGATACATAGATAGCTACCTAGATAGACAGGTCGATAGATAGATAGATACATAGATAGATAGATGATAGATAGATGATAGATACATGGATACATAGATAGATAGATGATAGATAGATACAGATGGATGATGGATAAATGGATAGATAGATGGATACATAGATAGATGATAGATATAGACAGATAGATGAATAGATAGATGGATGGATACATACATAGATACATAGATAGCTACCTACGTAGATAGATAGATAGATAGATACAGATGGATGATAGATAGATGGATAAATGGATAGATGACAGATAGATAGATGGATACATAGATAGATTATACATAGATAGATAGATACATAGATACATAGATAGATGATAGATACAGATGGATGGATAGATAGATGGGTAAATGGATAGATAGATGATAGATAGGTAGGTAGATATGGTTTGCCTTTTAGTGATTAGCACCGTTTTAGGAATAAAGCATAGACTTCGTAAAACCTTTCTGAACTGAACAGAATGTGTGTGTGTGTGTGTGTGTGATTGGAACCGAGCTCTAGGCTTTGGCGAATGAAGGAGACCCCGTCCGTGTGGGCTCCCCGTCACGTTGCCGGCGGTCCCTCCTGTGTGCCTTGTCCCCCAGCCAGGGGAGAAGCAGAGGTGAATGAACGGCTCTCGGCGGTAGCGTGACATCGAGGGAAACGGACGCTCCCAGAGCCGAGGAAACACTGCTCTCTTTGTCTCTGAAAATCCCCCCTTCCCTTCCTGCACACGGGCCTGAGTTTTTACTCGTTTTTAGTTTTTTGCTCACGCCGGCACCTCTGGCAGCAGATGCGGATCCCGACGACTCGCTGGGCGCCCGGCATAAAGCGTGTCATTTAATTAAAGACACGGAACCCATACTGATGAGCCAGGCAGCGGGAGGCCGAGGGAGTCGTTGGAAAACCTGGCACGAAACGACGGCCCTCGGCGGCCGCACGCCCTCCCTGTTCCACGGAGCCGGGACCAGGCCCCGCGAACGCCCAGGCAGGACTTCAACGTTCGGTGGCGCGAGTCACACGCCCCCCCGGAGGCTGGCGTCGGGGGTGTGAACCCCCACAATTAAACCAAAAAAGGTTTGATGGTTTCTGACAGAGACAGGGAGCAGGGGCCGGGCCCAGAGCAGGGCCTCTAACGTGCGTCTCTGCGTGAAAACTTGGATCCACGTGCCCAGGTGCCCGACGGACGTCCGAGGCCACCCGGGTGAAGGCAAAGGCCGCTCAGCGTCCACGCACGCGTCCGCGTGGAGCGTCTGTCCTTCCCCTGCCGCTCTATCGGCTCCAAGGAGGGATGCACGGCTCCTGCGCTGAGACACGGCCGCGAAAAACGCACTTAGGGCCCCCGTCCGGCTCCCCCGAGGTCCCCGATGTATGAGACAGTGAGATCTACTCCGTCTCCCCCCGGCTTCCGTCTCACACGGCACAGGCGGGCCTGCGTCATGCAGGCATCTCGTGGCTTTTTTCGCGCCCCCCGGACGGAGCCGCGTTCCGACCCCCGGTCCCGTTCGCGTCTGAGGAGCATCGTCCTCCTCCCCCCGGAAGCCTGCACATCCCGCCGTCCGTGGGCTCACGGTCCGCGTGTGGACACGCGGGCTGGGGTCTTGGCGACAGGAGGGAGCGAGTCTGAAACGGGGTGGAAGGAGTCGACACAGCCCAGCGGCCCCCGTGAACGTGAACGGCGGTGCCCGGGGCCGCCTTGGGGGCCCTTCCGCTAGGGCTGCGCTTGGATAGAACGTACGGAATGAGCCACCTTCGCGCCGTGAGCCCCTGACAGCCGCGCGTCCCCCGAGCCCTGGGCGTGTCCTCTAAGTCCCCCCGCTGCCCCGCAAACAAGCCAGGCGAAGGCCGCCGCCAAGTCGGCCTCAGCGAACGCGCGTGACCGACGTTCTCAACACGAGGCGCTTCGTCTACGTGACTCTGAGCGAGGAGGCGACCGGGCGGCCAAGGGCAGGCTCGGGGGAGACTCTGCACCGAGCCCGTCCCTGGGAGCGACACGCGGACTCCCGTTCCGCCTCCACAAAGCAACGTGTCACTAGATCGCGGAGCCGCCGCAGAGGACAGGTCACGTCCTGGAGGAATTAGCCCGGGCGGCAACGCAGCCCAGAGTCGCAGAAGGGCCACCTCTGTCCCCACGCGGACGTCGCTGCCTGTTTGTCCGTGAAAAGAATAATCAGCCGCTTCTGTCTCCGGCTTCATTGACGTTCACAGCGCGGGCCGGGCCGGCGTGGTCTCATTCCAGGGGCTTGTCCTCCCTCGGTGTCAGCAGATCCCCGGCCGTAGCCGGCGTGACCTCGTCGGCCGCGCACACACCTTCCCCAGCGTGTCACACCGTCACACCGACAGCCCGAGGGGCAGCTGTGTGGTTGCTGGTTTGCATCTGGGACCCTCCTGTAACAGGCGTGTTTGCAGCCACACTGGCAGAGAGCGGTGTTTTCAACGCCGATCGTCACTTTTCCGTGCACAGCTCTGTGGCCTACCGGGTCATTCGGGGGGGAGGGGAACGTCATATATGCTTAAAACGACAGCGATATCGTCCCACGGCTCCAAGCCAGCTCCGTGGAGGTTTCGCGCTGCGAGGCGACGAGTGTCTTTCTGAGAGACGACGGTTGTTCCCGTGTGAGTCCCTAGGAGCCCTGACGCAAGCTGCGGACGCCGAGCAGCATCGGGACGCGGTGGCGTTTTGAGAAAACCGAGCACGGAACCCAGTCACCGTCTTCACGGTGGTGCAGCGTCCATCCTTGGCCTTGAGAGCCCCCTGCAGGCCACGCGAGGTCATCGCCCAGGCGCCTGCAGGGCCCGGGGTCTGGGAGGCGGCTCTGCAGGCCCCTTGCGGTGGCCTCCTCGGGAGGCTGCGACCTTGCACTTGGGCTCAGATGGTGCGAGGGGCGGCCCTGGGCCTCGTGGCTCCTGGGAGGCTTGGGGTTTGCAGCCCGGCACCCCGGGTCCCGCTTGTGCACAGACTCCGGGGAGTGAAGCCCCCACAGGGCAGCTCCGACCGGGTCCGGCGACATCGGGAGGTCAGACGTGTGCCCGGCAGTGCACGGACGGCGATGCTTCGCCGAGACCAGCCGGGGGCTCCCCACCTCCCCGGGGGTCCCCCCAGATCCCACGAGATCCGCCAGGACCGTGAGCGATTCGACCACCTGGCTGCAGCCGCTACAGCCTCCTGCCGCCCACCTGTCAGCCCGGGGGCAACCCCTCAGGGTCACGGCCGACTTCCGGGGAACTCACCGTGTGAACACGTCTTTCCAAGACAAGAAGAAGTGCCTGCACGACGTGGTAGCGTGATGAGTTGTGTTTTCTCACTCAGAGTCGGCGTGCGCCACTATTTTGTACGAGCGGGTCTCAGGTGTTCGGCGTCGTGGTCAGGCGTCTACGCAACTTACGGCGTGATCCCTCCCCGTTAATTTAGGTCCCACCTGGCACTATGCGTAGTGGTTACGTTACCGACCACGTTCTTTCTGTCAACGAGTCCGTTTCTGGTTTGTGTCTTTTGAGAGACGTGCTGTAAAAATGAACTGTTAGCACCTAGGAGGTCAAATTCCAACTCACAGCGGTGAGCATGGACTTGAACCCTCAGTCCGTAGTGCAAACTCGAGGAAGCCAAGAAGCCCGAATGTAATCCCTCACGCGAATCACGGATCAGCTTCGTACCCTCATCAATTCCATGGTAATGGAGTCGATTACCATTCAATTCAATGGTAACCGAATTGAATTACCATTCAATTCCATGGCCATTGGATTGAGTCTCATCCATTCAACGGTAGCATTGCAGGTAACGGCCTGGAACTCTCCGTTTGAAATTTGCAGTTGAAATTTCAACATCCCAGTAACAGCGACCACGTGCACCCACCCACTTATGCGTTGAAGTGCAAATTATACTGATGTATTTTTGGCTCAAGTGTTCATTCAGTGAACAGTGTTCACTGAACAGTGTTCACACGTTTCATGACTGAGCTAAGCCTGGTGACACGGAGCGGGGTGCTTACCGGTTCCCATCGGAAACACCACCAGCCCCCGGACTGACTAGAATTCAGTTTGAATGCAACACAAATGCTTGGTGCCAAGTCACACGGGCACATTCATTAGTTGAATTCCCACCTCACATTCGAAAATGCAAAGAAGACGAGAAGCCACGGTACGTCGGTTCCTCCTGAACGCACATATGAGCTCAGGTTTGAGATCCAGTCCCAAGGTTCACGGACTGAACGTTGCAAAGCTCGGCTCCCTTAATTCAGTCTCACCCCGAACCGCACGCGTGACCTGTTAGTTCAGGTTCTGATTCAATGTCCAAAGTGCAAGTACCTTTGATAACAAATACGGGGAAGTTGATTAGGTCAACTGCTATACACAACCTTTTATACGACACAAATCTTATTAAGTTAATGGGGCTGACACTGGTAAAAGTGACGTAGCTTCCAGGTGTACAATTCTGTGTTCTATCACCTACGTGTGGCATTATGTGCTCACCGCCCAGAGTCAGCTCTCTTTCCATCACCTTATATTTGAGGCCTCGTCCCGCTACCCCCACCCCTCGCCATGACCCCCAAGCAACCACCAGACTGTCGACTGTGTCCGTGAGTGTGTGTCTGTCTCGTTCGCCTGTTGCTTCCACTTTCACATGCCCGTGTGAGTGAAGTGACGCGGTTCTCAGCGTGTGCTCCGGGCGTGTTTCGCTCAGCGTGATGGTCTCAGGCCTTTCCGAGGAACCCGCTCTTCTGGGCGCGGCAGGAAGAAACCGAAGCGCTTGCCGCTTCTCGTTTGAAAGGAGTGGTCGGTGTGCAGGCGCGGGTCCCGAGACCGGCCAGGACACTGGCTTCAGCGGAATCATGTAAAAAGGCAGAAAGGAAACGTATTGCTCTTCTTTTCTGTTTTGAGTATCGTTACATTTGTGAGGGTGACGCTGGTTTTGCACCCCTATGGTCATATCTGAAGATCTCTACGCCCACTGAGCTCATTGGAAGGGCATCGACGCCCGAATCTGCCAGGAGGAGCAACGTTGGCGTGAGTCTGGCCGTGGCTAGAGTCGCTCTGCCTCCAAGAACGCGGGCGGCCGCTTCTTAAGAGATCGGGCGGAAAACATACCGTTTGACTGGCGTGGGGGATCCGACGAATGACGACCTCTGAGTCACTCGAGTGACAATGGATGAACGCAGCCGTCTTCCGGAAGGACTGTGTGTTCTCGGGACCTAACAACCCTGTCTCCGCAAACAGTCGCGGATCCATGGACCACAAAGGCCGGAAACACGGAAAAAGGACCCGAGATGATGCTCTATTGTTTGGGGGCGCGTGGGTGTGAGTGATAAAAGCCTTCTAGTCCCGGCAACAATTTTATAGCTTCTCTGGACGTCAAAGAACGGATCGGAAGACGAATTTTTTCAGCTCTGGCACGTCCCGCTTTTGTCTGTACACAGCTTCCACTGTCCGGACCCGGGAGACAGATCCGCAAGCCATTCGGTGCCCTGGCCCTTCCACTGCTGACACCGGCCTTGGGCTTTCCTCTGTCTGACAAATCTCGTCTAGAGCAACCTGAGACTGGGGCGCCGTGGCATGAACGGTGTTGTGTTCGCGAGGCGGATGGAGGAACCGGCCTACGGCTCATTAGACAGACCGCCTAGACATCCAGCATGAGATGAAATGGGAGATCACCGCTTCCCCTCCAATTTCGGAAAACCTACAGAAAACAGCAGCAGCAGCAGATGTGCACAGCAAGCGCTCCCGGACCCGTTTCGGTCGTTTTATTCTTCCAGTGGCTGCGGCCCACCCTCGTTAGCCGTGACCTCAGGCCCGTGGGCAGCAAACCTTCCTTCCTGAGCAATTTTAATGAGGTTCTCCTGTGAACGGGATCCTGGCTGTCACAACTAACCGGCCTTCTGTGTTCTCCCGGCTCAGCCAGGTCTGTCTGTCACTTGAGAGGCGGGAAAACGCACACGCCGAGGTGGATGTGTGATCGTGGGGCCCAGATGCCGAATCTGACAGGACCGGCAGCGTGCCAAGCAAAACAAGCTCTCACCGGGTGGTCGCGGGAGTCACGCTGGACGGAAACCCTGCCTGACTCAGACAATGTAATTTGAGAGGCTTCGGCCTCAAACTAAGACGCTTGCGAGACATGCGTCCACAAGTCACTCCCTGCTCTAGTGATAGTTTTCTTCGGTCTTGATTGGCCCGAACGGCTTTTGATGGCTCTTGTTTTAAAAGGATTTCTAATCACGTACGTGGTGTCCTGCACGGAAGGGTGTAAGAACGCGTGGCGTTTGCACAGAGCGTGTGACGGCGGCCGTTGGGTATTTTCGTGGGCTCGTGACACGCAAATGAAAAGACGGCTCCGTAGGTCAGGAGTTGCCTGCTTAGAATGGCTGCCAAGAACCCATTTCAAATCAGTTGTTCAAAAAGAAAGAAAGACAGAAAAGTCTGTGTGTGAAAACTTGCTCACGAACACTTACTAACCCTGAGGGAAAATAAGTATCTTGCTGCATTTCCATGTCCTCCGAATGAATTTGGCAGGCGGCCTATTTATTATCTTTCCTGCCGTCTTTAACGTCTTTCATTAATACGGCACATCTGCTGCAAGGGATGAAGTGATTTTGACACATTATTCTTCACGATACGACTCCAACGTCCTTAATTTTTAGCTAACGTCTTATGAACGTGTGTGTGTGTGTTCTGGGATCCCACATTGCACTTCATTCTCACGTATCCTTGGATTTCTCGAGATGGAATGAATGAAGAAACGGATGACGGTGGTGGAGGTGGAGGCAACATCGATCCGCACGTCCATCGCATTCCACATACAACGCTTTCTCTTCTGCAGCAGGTGAGTCAGGTGTAGGAGGGCGCCTACGCCACCCTGAGCCCCTAGAACAAGGCCGCCGAGGGGGCGGCTTAAGCAACACATCTTCCCCCCTCACACTCCTGCGGGCTGAAGTTCAAGACCAAGGTGTGGGTAAAGTGTCTCCCTCCCTTCCTTCCTTCCTTCCTTCCTTCCTTCCTTCCCTCCCTCCCTCCCTTCCTTCTTTCTCTCCCTTCCTCTTTCTTGTTGTTCTTGTTCTTCTCCTTCTCCTCCTCCTCGTTCTTCTTCTTCTCTTCTTGTTCTTGTTTTTGTTCTTCTTCTTCTTGCTCTTATTTTTGTTTTTCTTCTTGTTCTTGTTTTTGTTCTTCTACTTGTTCTTGTTCTTCTTTTTGTTCTTCTTGTTCTTGCTCTTGTTCTTCTTCTTGTTCTTCTTGTTCTTCTTGTCCTTCTTCTTGTCCTTCTTGTTGTTCTTATTTTTCTTGTTCTTCTTGTTCTTGTTCTTCTCCTCCTCCTTCCCTCCCTCCCTCCCTCTTTCTTGTTGTTGTTCTTCTCCTTCTCCTCCTCCTTCTTCTTTCTTCTCCTCTTCTTGTTCTTGTTTTTGTTCTTGTTCTTCTTCTTCTTGCTCTTCTTATTTTTGTTTTTGTTCTTGTTCTTGTTTTTGTTCTTCTACTTGTTCTTGTTCTTCTTCTTGTTCTTCTTGTTCTTCTTCTTGTTCTTGCTCTTCTTATGTTTGTTTTTCTTCTTGTTCTTGTTTTTGTTCTTCTACTTGTTCTTGTCCTCCTTCTTGTTCTTCTTGTTGTTCTTATTTTTCTTGTTCTTCTTGTTCTTGTTCTTCTCCTCCTCCTTCCCTCCCTCCCTCCCTCTTTCTTTCTTTTTTTCCTTCTTTCTTCTTCTTTCTCTCTCTCTCAGGAATAGCATATCTTCTGTTGCCGTAGATGTCTTTGTTCTACCTGTGGAGTCACACTGTCTTTCAGGCGTGACACTATTTTAACTCAGTGAAGGAATAGTGAGTGTGTGTGGACCACAGCACCCAAGTGACTTTCCCAGAAGCCTCGTGAAGTTCCCTCTAACGGAGCCTGAGTGGATGCAATAAACAGGGATATTCTCGCAAGGCCCTCACCCTCTTCCTCAGATCTGCTTGACACTCAAGAGATCCACGTTTGCTGGATCCTGGTAGGTGCCACCTCTCACGATGAAGGAAAGCGACTCCTTTCCCTTTTATGAATTGCACGCCCGTGGATTAAGTCAGAGCCAATCTGGTTATCAGGATTCATTAATCTTAACGCTGCAGAAGGCGATGGAAACAGCTGGGCACAACTGGGGTAGCCTCACCCCAAGCTTTGAAATGACTGTCTCGATTTGCTCAAACAAGTAACGCAGGAAAGCGTCTGGTTGCGACAAAGGAACAGATGTCCCGGTTCCCACAGTTTCCTAGAAATTAAGGGCTGGCGGTTCCGAATTTAACTCCGTGCATCGGAGCATTTGGACGGTTTGGAAATGGAAGCAATTTTCTTCTACCTTCTCTTTTGTACGCTTATAATCCAATTACCTAAACCATTCAGATAAAATGGGATTCAGGGTTGCGTTCGAGTAACCATGCGCATTTTCCAAATTTACCACATTTCAAAGTCAACTCCCGAGTTTTAAGAGAACAAAACCAGGAGGGGGAGGGGAGTAGGGACAAGGCGTCAAGTACAAGGTGATGGAAGGAGAGCTGATCCCGGGTGGTGAGCACAGAACGCAGCACGTAGACAATGTGTCGTAGAATCGTACACCTGCAAACGATACGCTTTTAATAACCAATGTCACCCCAACAGATTGAGCAATACAGTGAAATATGGAAGCGAAGTATAGAATAATAAAGTAGCAGAGAGAAGACCGACCTTAGGAAGTCTCAGGAAAGCCAAACATGGAGAGCCTCGGAAAAGCAACCATGCCTCCTGGGTCAGTAGAAATCTACCTTTGAGCTAAACACGTGCACAGTTACGCACCAATTCCCAGTTCACTGCCCCGTGCAGTGCGGACGTGTGTGTGGACGTTCTACGTGCGGGAGTGCGTGCGTGCGTCGCTTGGGGAGAAGAGCTGCTTGTAAAACCCTGGGCATGAACATCACCACCTGAATAGCGCCCTTTCCCCTAAACGACTGAGCAAGCGCAGAATGAATCGGACTCAGAGGCAACGTTGGTTGTGCTGGGATTGTCTCTGATCCGGGTGACACGTCACTGCAGACAGAAATCCATTTAAAAGGAAAGCGTAGCGGCCCTCGGGACGGTGTTGCCTCTCCTGGCGCTGGTCTCTCGGCTCCGTAGCTGCCGTTTCTGTTTCCCCCTAAATGTTGTATCTCCACGGGGAACAGCACGAGGTAGAGCGCCTGTAAGACGTGTCTCCACTATGGGAGGCCTGTCCGGAGAGTATCCGGCCACGTCGTGATCCTGTGAGATGCAGACGCATCGAGGGCTGCGTTGTTTTTTCGGACAGCCCTCGTCTCGGCGAAAAGGGGCTCCTACCTTATCGCACAGCTACGCACGTATGGATTCAGACAGAAGAAAGGCTCACATCTGAAGACGCCAGCTAGTAATCTCTTTTAGTCTTTATTCCCCCCAGTGGCTGACTTTCACGATCGAAGAGAGAGGCAACCTCCGCTCCCCCCCAAAAACCGCTCTTCTCACGTGTATTTATGGGCCAGATTCACGCCCCCAAACCAAATTTCCATAATAAGATACCAATTTTTTTTTTTAAATGCACTGACGCATCTACTTACAGGTTCTCAGCCATAAACCGGCAGCTGTCCGGGCAGGAAGCAGAAAAGAAAGCCGGTGTTTATGCACACCATCTCCGCAGAGGCATCTTGCGTTCTCAGAACGCCTTTGGAAGAGGTGTTTGCATGCCAGTTGTATCACAAAAAGGCCTCCCATCCCTACTTGCATTCTGGACGCTGAGTCATTTGACGATTTAACAAAATACATATCGAGACGTCACAAGGAGACACTAACGCTTAGAGCGGGTTGAGCGCTCGCTTTGCAGCCCCGGGGACCCGGGATGGAGTCCCGGCCCCGGCCCGTGTGGACCCACGGGCTGAACTGGGGTGAGCTTCCCACGCGGGGGGCCCCCCAGTTCGGTTCCCGCCCCGCACGGCCCCCGCCCACCTGTGGGGAACGAAACCACGTGGAAAACGGATGACGTGCGACTACGGAGACGGCTCTGCCCTCCCCTGCTCTCTGTCTCTGTCAGAAGCAAGAAAATACATCTTAAAAAAAAGTAGGACGCTGACGACCGGCACGTTGAGAACCGAAGCATCGCTGGCCGTGTGACCACAATCGCAGCCAAGTCGACGCGGGGAATGCGCGTATTCTCAACGCATCCAGGTTTCTTTGCTCTGCGTCATTCACACAAGCTGTAGCGTCTATATTTTCGTCTTTAATCAGTGTATTCTCAACCCGTCAAGGTTTTTGGGTCTGTCTGTGTCATTTCCACAAGTTTTAGTGTCTACATTTGTTTTTAATCAGTGTACTCTCAACCCATCCGTCTGCGTATTCTCAACGATTCCAGGTTTTCGGGTCTGCCTGTGTCGTTCGCACAAGCTGTAGTGTCTCTATTCTTGTATTTAATCAGTGTATTCTCGACGCATCAGGTTTTCTTGGTCTGTCTGTGTCATTTCCACAACTTTTAGTCTATATTTTCGTCTTTAATTAGTGTATTCTCAACCCGTCAAGGTTTTTGGGTCTGTCTATGTCATTTCCACAAGTTTTAGTGTCTACATTTGTTTTTAATCAGTGTACTGTCAACCCATCCGTCAGCATATTCTCAATGCGTACAAGTTTCTTTGGTCTGCCTATGTCATTCACACAAGTTTTAGTGTTTTTACTATTGTCTTTAATCAGTGTATTCTCGACACATCAAGGTTTTTGGGTCTGTCTGTATTATTTCCACAAGTTTTAATCTATATTTTGGTCATTAATCAGTGTATTCTCGGTGCGTCAGGTTTTCTTGGTCTGTCTGTGTCATTTCCACAAGTTTTACTGTATATTTTTGTCTTTAATCAGGGTACTCTCATCAGTCCGCGTAATCTCAACACGTCCAGGCTTCTGGGTCTGCCTGTGCCATTCGCACAAGCTCTAGCGTCTATATCTCTGTCCCTCACGTGGCTCAGACCCTTTGGACGCGAACGCTCCGCAAAAAGGCGGGCGATGCGCCCCCGTCTCCGTTTTGCCTGCACTGCTTTCCATTTGCTTAAACTCAGAGCGATTCCCGAGCTGGTAGGGGGGCCGCTCCTTCTCCTACATCAATATTCTTTCCGGCTCCGTGCCCCGCGTCCCTTCGCTCGGTTTCTAATCTAATCCTTCTACGCAGACGCTGTCGCTTTTGTTTGCCTGGGTCATGTGTTTTTGATTTAATCTTCTTGTTGACAACGGCCGTTTCATCCGTAAAACTAGAATAACGAGTGAGCACGCAGTGGCAATGATTTCCTTAATGGGCCTTAAAATAGCAACTTTAGGGGAAGCCGGGAGGGCTCCGCGGATCCAGGCTCGCTGGGCAGCCCCGGGGACCGAGGGTCGAGTCCCGGCCCCGGCCCGTGGGGACCCATGTGCTGAACTGGGGGTGAGCTTCCCACGCGGTTCGGTTCCCGCCCTGCACGGCCCCCGCCCACCCGTGTGGAACGAAACCACGTGGAAAACGGATGACGTGCGACGATGGAGACGGCTCTGGGCCCTCCCCCTTCTCTCCGTCCCCTTCTCTTTGGCAATAAAATAAAAAGGTGATACATACATATACACCATCTAATACCGTGTATCTCATTATACTTTACAGAGGAGCCTTCTCTCCGTTTTCCGAGGGGACGTCCTGGCCCTGGTCACCCACCGTGGACCTCGCAGGGGGCGCGAGGAAGGCCCCCGGCTCTTCAGCGCTCAGGGCGCCGTGTCTCCCGCATCAAGAATCCGGGTTCACGGCTGCCGGTAGGGGCGCATCCTCGGCTACAGATCAAAGGGAGCTGAGCGAGGCAGGTGCCGCTCGCTCGGAAGCGGAGAGGAAGCAGGGAACCTCGGGGGGCAAACGGCACCCCTTGCTGAGTGAGAGTGAGGGCGCACGGGAGGTGAAGGCCTCTTGGAAGCCAGCCCCACCCCCGCTGTTGTCCCGTATCCGGGAGCCGAGAGCCAACGCCCGACATAGAATCTTCACGGGCGATTGAACTCGCCGTGGAGACTGCGGCCGGGAGCGTTCACCTAAAGTGCAAGAGGCCTTTCCACGGGAGAGGCCGCGAGACCAAAGGGCAGCCCTCCGGGAAGCGGGGATTCAAGCAGAAGCCCAGACCGGGTTCCAAGGAGGAGACACCGGCCCCGGGCGTGCATGAGGAAGGGGACGGGCAGTGACATGCACACAAGGGAGGCGTCCCTGCGGGTGCCGAGAACGTGACCCAGGGGCGCTGGCTCTAAACCATGTATTTCATGCTCAGCCCAGAGCCGGCAGCCCTGCAGTTACGTATCTGCTTCCTTGTTAGTGTTGCAAGCAGCTCCCTGGGACACGAGGTTGCAAATGCGACTTTGTCACCTGCAGACCCGGCCTCTGGGACCACAGCTCCCTGGGACACGAGGTTGCAAATGCGACTTTGTCACCTGCAGACCTGGCCTCTGAGACCACAGCTCCCTGGGACACGAGGTTGCAAATGCGACTTTGTCACCTGCAGACCTGACCTGAGACCACAGCTCCCTGGGACACGAGGTTGCAAATGCGACTTTGTCACCTGCAGACCTGACCTGAGACCACAGCTCCCTGGGACACGAGGTTGCAAATGCGACTTTGTCACCTGCAGACCTGACCTGAGACCACAGCTCCCTGGGACACGAGGTTGCAAATGTGACTTTGTCACCTGCAGACCTGACCTGAGACCACAGCTCCCTGGGACACGAGGCTGCAAATGTGACTTTGTCACCTGCAGACCTGACCTGAGACCACAGCTCCCTGGGACACGAGGTTGCAGATGCGACTTTGTCACATGCAGACCCGGCCTCTGGGACCATAACTCACGTTTGAATTCCCGATGAGTCCCTGGTGCGTTTCTGGGCACTGAGGTGCCGGGAGCCTTCCCTGAATTCCTTCAAGGGCGCGGAGCCGGAGAAATGGAGGACGATGCCAGAACGCACTTCTCTGTCCCCGAGAGCCGCGGTGTGGCTGAGAAATCGAGTGATGAGATGCCGAGTTATGACGGCGTCTTCTGCAGAAATGTCAGAGGGGCCGGCAGGTCCCGGAACGAGCGGCACAGGGTCGCAGACACAATAATTCTAAGGAGCGGAGACGCCGAGGTTCTGACCGATGTGAAGCCGGAGGGCGTCCGTGGGGTCCAGCTCACCTTCTGTGAAAAGGAGTCAAAAAATCCTAATGAGCCCAGTGATTCGTTGCTCAACGGCCCCTCACCCCTCACCCCCACATCCCAACCCGAATCCTAAGCCTTGTGTAACCCTAAACCTGAACCCTGACCCTGACCGTGACCCTAACCGTAACCCCTAAATTCTAACCTGAACCCTAACCCTGACCCTGAATCCTGACCCTAACCCCTAACCTAACTCTAAACCTAATCCTAAACCTTAAGCCCTAACCCTTAGCCCCTAAATTCTAACCTGAACCCTAACCCTAAACCCTGACCCCTAACTCTAACCCTAATGTAACCCCATCTATTTATCATCTATATCTATCTATTATCTATCATCTATATCTATCTAGCATCTATTATCTATCATCTATTTATCATCTATAATTATCTATCTATCATCTATATCTATCTATTATCCATCTATCTATTTATCATCTATATCTATCATCTATAACTATCATCTATCTATCATCTATCAATTTATCATCTATAACTATCTATCATGTATCAGTTTATCATCTATAACTATCTATTATCTATCATCTATATCTACCATCTACCATCTATCATCTATAACTATCAATCATCTACATCTATCTGTCATGCATCTATCTATCATCTATCATCTATCTCTATCTATCATCTATCAATTTATCATCTATAACTAGCTATCTATCATCTATCATCTATTTATCATCTATAACTATCTATCATCTATATGTATTTATCATCCATCTATCTATCATCTATTTATCATCTCTATCATCTATCAATTTATCATCTATAACTATTATCTATCTATCATCTATATCTACCATCTGTCACCTATTTATCATCTATATAATCTATCTATCATCTACCTATTTATCATCTATAACTATTATCATCTATATCTATCTATCTACCATCTATCATCTATTTATCATCTATAACTATCTATCTATCTATCATCTATATCTATTATCCATCTATTATCTATTTATGATCTATATCTATCTATCATCTATCAATTTATCATCTATAAGTATCTATATCTATCATCCATCTATCATCAATTTATCATCTATATCTATCTATGTATCATCTATCATCTATAACTATCATCTATATATCACCTATCCATCTATCTCTCATCTCTCATCTATCTCTATCATCTATCTATCTATCTATCATCTATCATGTATCTACGTATCTATCTATCATCTATCTATGTATCAATCACCTATCTATCATCGCTCATCTATCTCTATCATCTATCTATCATCTATCTATCATCTATCTATGTATCTATCTATCTATCATCTATCTATCTATCTATGTATCAATCACCTATCATCTCTCATCTATCTCTATCATCTATCTATCTATCTATCTATCATCTATCTATCTATCTATCTATCTATCTATCTATCATCTATCATGTATCTATATCTATCTATCTATCTATCTATCTATCTATCTTCTATCTATGTATCAATCACCTATCTATCTATCATCTCTCATCTATCTCTATCATCTATCTATCATCTATCTATCTATCTATCTATCTATCATCTATATCTATCTATCTATGTATCTATCTATCTATCATCTATCTATCTATGTATCTATCTATCTATCATCTATCTATCATCTATCTATGTATCAATCACCTATCTATCTACACAGCAGGGAAAAACTAACCGAAACGAAGTACAGAATTAAGAACAGAGCTTTAAAATCGCTCTCGGGCATTTCGCCCTCGTGTCGGGCATCTGAGGACGGAACTTGGAGGCGACAAGGACACACCCAGTTACCAGATCGGGGGCGTTGTCCTCAGGAGGCGGCCGCCCACGCTCACGGCACGGAAGCGAGAAGGCCGCGAGCCGTGCCGTGTCCTGCCCGCGTCTCAGGCGCGTGACGCTGGGTGGCGAGGCGCAGGGGACGGTCCTCACGTTCCTTGCGGGAGACGAGGCCCCGGTGCCGACGGAATAGATGAGCGCTGCTGTGACCGCCCGGGAGCAGGCCCCGCGATGGCAGTGCGGTAGGTTGCCTAAGCTTTTTGCATTTTGAGGAAAACTCACAGAACCGGGGACCCTTCCCGCCCGGTTCCGTGCATTCGTCACGCGTGTCCCGGGAATGACGTGGCGGGCGGCCTCCGCACGCAAGGTGGTCCTTCGGTTCCTCGCGCTTTGAGCACCGGGCGAGCAGAAGGAAAACGCAGGGCGCTGCCAACCTCCCCTTCCGCTGGGACTGGCGGAAAAGCCGTCTCCCGCTGCCAATTCTCCTCTGTCCCCGAGGGAAGGGACAGCGCTGGGGACGTGAGATCGGCCCCTCAGCGCCCAGGGCGACTCCCGGACGCACGCGGGGAAGGCGGCAGGTTTCCGTCTCCACGTATGACGGGCGGCGATCCACCCGCCAGCCCCGTGCTTCCTAAACATGCCGCCTGGAACGTGTCCGTCGCTGTCACCAAAGCACGCGGGGACGCGTCATCGCTGTCACTCTTAAGTTGCGGGTGGAGGTGGGAAACGATTGTTACGCAAACGTGTGCGAAGGGACGGGTTTACCAAGTTCTCCTTCCACGGGACACAACGCTGATGTACGTCGGTCACAACTGTGACTGAGGCGTGTGTGATCGGCTGTGACACGTCACACGTGCGGTGTCTGTGTGGTGACTGAGGCGTGTGTGACTGGCTCTGACACAACGTCACACGTGCAGTGTCTGTGTTGTGACTGAGGCGTGTGTGACCGGCTGTGACACAACGTCACACGTGCAGTATGTGTCTGTGTGGTGACTGAGGCGTGTGTGACCAGCTGTGACACAACATCACACATGCAGTGTCTCTGTGGTGACTGAGGTCTGTGTGACCGGCTCTGACACAACGTCACACGTGCAGTGTGTGTGTGGTGACTGAGGCGTGTGTGACTGGCTGTGACACGTCACACATGCAGTGTCTCGGTGGTGGCTGAGGCGTGTGTGACCGGCTGTGACATGTCACACGTGCAGTATGTGTCTCTGTGGTGACTGAGGCGTGTGTGACCAGCTGTGACACAACGTCACACATGCAGTGTCTCTGTGGTGACTGAGGTGTGTGTGACCGGCTCTGACAGAACGTCACACATGCAGTGTGTGTGTGGTGACTGAGGCGTGTGTGACTGGCTGTGACACGTCACACATGCAGTGTCTCGGTGGTGGCTGAGGCGTGTGACCGGCTGTGACACAACGTCACACATGCAGTGTCTGTGTGGTGGCTGAGGCGTGTGTGACTGGCTGTGACACAACGTCACACGTGCAGTATCTCTGTGGTGACTGAGTCATGTGTGACCGGCTCTGACACAACGTCACACGTGCAGTGTGTGTGTGGTGACTGAGGCGTGTGTGACCGGCTCTGACACAACGTCACACGTGCAGTGTCTGTGTTGTGACTGAGGCGTGTGTGACCGGCTCTGACACAACGTCACACATGCAGTGTCTGTGTGGTGACTGAGGCGTGTGTGACCGGCTCTGACACGTCACCCGTGCAGTGTGTGTGTGGTGGCTGAGGCGGGTGTGAGTCACAACGTGGCCAGGCGTGGACGCCATGTCCATGCCTCTGCTCCCTCTGCCACGTGGGAAGTGTTGCTTGTCGGTTCCGTAGGGAACCATCCGGATCAGAATCAGCCGGAAGCACGAGCCCAGCGAGCCGGACGCGGCCTGTGCCGGCCTTCCTCAGATTTTCCCGGACCGGAGCCCCGGTTTCAAGCCACGGCCCTCCCGTGTCCAAGTGCACGTCCAACGAGTCAGCAGGTTCCTGTCAAAGACTTTATCTTCTACGCTCTGTGGGTGGGGAGATCTGTTCAAGGTTAGAACCCGCAAGAGGATGTGTCCCCCTCCGAAAAAATAAAGACAAGGAATCTAATTCAACTCACCGTCCGCTCACATCCACGACGTGGCCGCATTTCCGAGGTTCACCCATTGCTCTTATTCTTTGTTTTCCCATGAAAATATTTTATGTTCAAAGGCGCCGAGAAGGGCCCGAGAGCGCGACGGAGCTCATTTCCGCCCGGGGGCGTTTGGGGACCCATGTGCTGAAGTGGGGGTGCACGTCCCACGCGGTTCGGTTCCCGTCCTGCGCGGCCCCCGCCCACCCGTGTGGAACGAAGCCACGTGGAAAGCGGACGACGTGCGACGATGGAGACGGCTCTGGGCCCTCCGCCTTCCCTCTGTGTCTGTCGGAAACAATGAGAGATCAATAGGAAAACATGACCCCTTCCGTCCGAAGGAGGAACCGGGACGGTTATGAAGCACATGAGACGATGCTCAGCATCATTTGCTGTCAGGGCAACGGGCATCGAAGCCGTGAGGAAATGCCACCGTCACCCGAGGGGGCGGAAATGCGAGCCGAGCCCGTGATCGGAGCGTAAGAGGCGACGGAGAAACGGAAATACCGACGTGGGGCTGAGACGCGTGCGGGGACGAGGGGGACGCGGCCGACGGGGGGCAGAGCGTTCACACAGAGGTGATGGATCGCTAGGGAAGTAGATGGGCAGGCGACCGACGAGTGATGAGGTGGTAGATACATTAGACAGACATACATGATACACAGATGATGAATAGATGCTCAGCTAGATGGTAGGTGTACATAGATACGTAGGTAGATTGTATAGATGATAGACATAGATAGACACATAGATGATATAGATGATATATAGATAGATGACTGATTACAATATAAATGAAATACAGATAGGTGATGCATAGATGATAATCAGATGATATAGAGATAGATTATAGATGGTTGATTAGGTGATAGAGATAGATATAGATGATAAAAATGACTGATTAGATGATAAAGAGATAGATGATACAAAGAAGACAATTAGATGATGATATAGATAGATAGATGATATATAGATGATAGATGATAGAGATGACAGATGACAAATAGATAGTAGAATTAGATGATGTAGATAAATACATAGATAGATATAGATATATGGACAGATGATTGATTAGGTGATAAATTAGATATAGATGATAAATAGATGCTCAATTAGATGATAGGTATACATAGATTCATAGATAGTGTACAGATGATATATACATAGATGATATAGATGATACATAGATAGATGATTGAATAGATGATAAATAAAATAGAGATGGGTGATACATAGATAATTGGATGATAGATGTAGATACATAGATGATTGATTAGATGATAAAGAGATAGATGATACATAGAAGATAATTAGATGATATAGGTAGATAGATGATATATAAATAGATGATAGATTAGATGATAGAGATGACAGATGATAAATAGATAGAATTAGATGATATAGATACAGATAGATGATATAGATATATGGACAGATGATTGATTAGGTGATAGATTATAGATAATACATAGATGATAAATAGATGGTCCATTAGATGATACGTATACATAGATTCATAGATAGATTGTATAGATGATAGATAGATAGATGATAAATGACTGATTAGATGATAAATGAAAGACAGGTGATACATACATGATAATTAGATGATATAGATAGATATAGCTATAGATGATAGATAATAGATGATCAAATTAGATGATAGATATCGATAGATACATAGATTATATAGATAGATGACTGATTACAATATAAATGAAATAGGTGATACATAGATGATAATTAGATGATAGATACAGATACATAGAGGATAGATGATGGCTTAGATGATAAAGAGACGCCTTCGTGGGCTCACGTCTGTGGGTGACCATCGAGGGGACAACGTGGCAGCGGCCTCTGGCTCCCACGCCGCGTCCCGCGTTGCTGACGTAGCAGGACCGGAGGCGTTAATCACAGCTCGTGCGGAGAGGCGCCTGCCACGTACTGTTCTGCACACACATCGGAAGGAAAACCACCGAGAGCCCTGACTGCGCCACATCCATCGCAACCGAGGAACACCGGGTTCCTCCTTGTGGAGGCTGCAAAGTCGTCCCCACCGAGTTCAGTCCCAAAGGAAGGCTCCACGGGACGCGGCCTGGAGGCTCCGGTCCCTCCCCGGACTCGCGACCGATCCCACGTCGACACAGAGGGGACTGAGAACGCGACTCGTGGAAGGAGACGGTTCGCGGTGTCCGGTCTCAGCGAGCGGGGAGCCGCCATGGGGATCCCGTGAGAATCACAACCGAGCGACACCCCCGACCGTCACGGGAACCGAAGACCCACACAGCTGAGGACGCTCAGAAGACGCCACCGCGAGATGGGCGGAGACGTGGACCCCGCTGGTCCCACGGCCGCGTGTGGCCGTGAAAAAGCAGGACGGGGTTCCGCACAATTGCGGAGGGTCCTGCCGGAGGAGCGAGGGCCCCAGCCCCACGCCGGGCTCCCGGCCCCGGGGCAGAGACGTCCCCGAGACTCTGGCTGCGAAGACCAGCGGACGAACCCAATACCCTGGATCCTGCCCCCAGGCCCCCCAAAATCCTCACATAGCTCGATAGGGAAAAATAAAGATGCAGGAAGAGACGCTAGCCCCGCGTCCAGCAGGAACGCGCGAGAAGTGCTCCTACCTGCGGGCCTTCTGGGGATGGAGGCCGTTGGCTCACCTTGGTCCCGGCCCTGGGTCCTCGGGTGTCCCCCGGCGTCTGCCCTCCAAGGCTCCCACGTCAGGCCCCCGAAGCACGTGCCCGCCGGCGGCCCCCCATCTGTGCCCCCGACGCGAAGAGACTCACCAAGCACGCGGACCCCCCCCCCCCGGAAAAACGACGGACGCGATGTTCTGCGCAGAGCGTTAGAAAATACGGTGATATTTTATTCTTAAAAATGCTGCCGAAAAGTTTATACATATGTGTCCAGCCATATATAATCTTCTATCATGACTTAAGGCAAATCAAAAGACAAAATCGCAAACTCATAACCCGAGGAAACCGTTCAACCCTGCGTGCCTGTGAAGGTTGGGGAGAAAAGCCTCAGAAAGTGTGTATTTATTTACTCTTCTGTCATTTTCTCTCTCTCTCTCTCGTGTTTTCTAGACGGCAAGTCTGTCTCACGGTCCTAGAACTCGGTGACGATCCTCTAACGTCTTCCCGGGGAGACGATAAGGGACCGCGTCTCCTCCTCGTCCCCCGTCAAAGCGAATGGGGTGTGACTCACGTAACAAGAAGTCTGTGTGCGTGCGTGTGTGTGTGTGAGATTCCCTCACCCACGTGTCGCGAGCCCGGCACGTGACGGTGCGTGTGGCTAGCGGAAGGCAAGTGGGGACGACCAGACAGAGACTGGAGTTCACGTCACAGACGTACCCGGCCAACGTGGACACCGAGGGGCACCCCTGCGGGGACGGGTGGATGAGGGGAGCCAGTCGGGGAGCCCGGCTGGGCGTTCTGCCCGTCGGCCCGGTCGGGATCGTCCTAGCTCACGCCTGTCTACGTACAGGCCGCCGCTCTCGGACGGAAAGCAACGCGGGCCACTGAACGCATCGGGCGGCTTCTACGCCTTTCTGAGGGGGCTCTTCGCCGTGTGCGGCCTTGGCCAACGCGCGGATCCGGATCCGAGCACGTTTAGGGGTTCGGTGTTCAGAGGCTGGGGAGGTGCAAGGAAGGGGGACTGACTGTCTTTGTGGAGAAACGCGCGCCCATCGGAAGCTAAGACTGGCTTTCTGCGATAACAGTGACCCCGGACACGTCCCCCTTCCGCTATCTTTGGCTACGGCTCCCTGGGGTTGCCACTGTTTCGGCCCGAGACGGAAGCCAACGTGCGCGACGTCCGCTCCGTGACACGGGCCCCGTTCTCATGGGGGAACAAGGAAAGGACAAGGAACTGATGAGGAGGGGCCGGCGGGGCGATTGGAAAGGGGCGCACGATTTCCATGTGTCACCCGGACGGGGGCCGGTGCCCCGACTTCCTTGGAAACACATGCAAAGCAGGGTGGAGGCTCTGTGCCGGCTGCTGGCTCGTTGGTTTGCTCTGTCCTGCCCGTTGAGGGCGGATGCACGGACCTACAGAAGAAGCCCCAGTGTTTCCACACAAGCGTACGTTTGTGTCCCGGAAACGATATAAAGAAGAAGGGACCCCTGCGGACGGATCCGTCAGGGGCTTGCGGCTGAAGCCAAACAGAAGACAAGAACGGGGAACAACTCAAAGCCTTCCTTCCGTCTGATTAGCTAAGCGGGGCAGGTTCTCGGCCAGAATGACCAACGTGCAGCTGCTGGGGACACAGGGCCGTATTGACGGGGCAGGGCCGGGTCCCAAAGGCGGGCTTTCTTCCCCTCTTTTGGCCGGGAAGCCAGTCTTCCCACACAGATTCAACGAGCTGGCCCTGCACAACGAGATCTGTGACTAACCCCCACCCCCCTGCGGTGAATCTACGTGTGTGTGTGAGTGTGTGTGTGTGTGTGTGAGACTCCCACCCGGTCGCCTTTCTGTGGACCGCACGCTGGGGAGCCACGTGTCTGTGACTGGCAACTTCGAGGAGGCAGAATATGCACACGTAGGGATCCAACTCCCCTAGGACAACAGTCTCCTAAGAATGCTGTCGCACGTGTGTGTGCAACGCTGAGAGAGGGGACGGGGGGTCCCCAGCCACGCCTAGGGGGCGGCCCAAGTCCACGGGGGGGCCCAGAACACCCGGCCGGCTACACACGGACCGCGTCCTGCAACCCTGTTGTCTGCGTGGACCACCGGTCATTCCGAAGAGCCTCCTACGTCCCGGAGAGGAACAGGTGATATGACTGACTAATGTGTGTGTGTGTGTGTATATATATATATATATATTTATATTTATATACATACAGACCACAATGGAAGCGCAATCTGGCTACAAAGCTCTTTGAAATGGAAAAAAAAAACCCTCGAAGCATCTTCTGTTTCTGTTTCGTTGTCTGGGTGTGTGTGTGTGTGTGTGCGGCTTAAACGCACGCCTATATACATCTCTCGCTCGCTCTCTTTTATTTGTACAGAGTTTCATAAATATAGTCCCGACCGGCCAGAGAGGTCCGCGCACAGAACCGCACATCCGCTCCTGCACGGTCACGTCCGTGTCCCCGCGAAGCCTCCGGCGCGGCGTTGCCTTCGGGTGGCTCCCCGGGAGGCGGCCCGTGTGTCGTGTGGGCCCGTACGGAACCGGCGGGCGGGGGCGTGTGTGGGTTCCGGGGACTGTGAGTTAAAAAAGAAAAACGAATCCGCGTGGGTCCGAGGCTGCATCCCAGACACTGTGAGCCCGGTGCTTTCTTGTGGGAACTCTACCCCGAGGCTGCATCCCAGCGACTGCGAGCCTGGTGCTTTCTTGTGGGAACTCGACCCCGCCGGGTCCCCGCGAACAGGGTGCGGTTCCGGGCGGCGGGTCTGGGGGGGGTGTCCCGCGGTCGCAGGCCTCCGGGGGTCGCTCTTCACATTTCACGGGGCGGGACAGACGTCGGTCTCCTCTTGCCGTCCATGCCCGACGGCGGCCACGGGGGTTGTGGGGAAGGCCGTGGCCGACTCCCCGCCCCACCCGCCCGGGCTGGGTCCGCGGGAGGGACGCCGCGTGTGGCCGCGTGTGGCCGCCGTCCCTCCCGGCCGGAGGACGGGGCGGGGGTCCCGACCGCCGAGCTATACGCGGGTGGTGGAGTGGCCGTGGGGGAGGTTGGAGCTGTTCTGGGCACCGCTGAAGGTGTTGAAGGTGTGCAGGGGCTGCAGGCCGGTGAGCGTGTTGGGGATCATGGTGATGGTGTTGGGCGTCATGAGCGGCACGTCGTCGGGGGAGCGGCGCAGGGTGAGTGTGTAGTCGGGCGGGCAGGCCAGCCTGAGCGTGTCGTGGGCCTGCAGCGACTCGCACTCGTGCTCGTGGCCCAGCGGCTTCATGGGCAGCGACAGGAGCTCCTCGCTCGGCAGGTGGGCCACGTCGTTGGGGGCGCTGCGCGGGGGGCTCGGCCGGCGGTGCGTCTCGTGCCGGCGCTTGTCCTTCTTGTAGTAGAGCGCGGCGAACGCCAGGATGTTCAGGAACAGCAGGGACGCCCCCACGGCGATGGTGACGCTCAGCTCGGTGGAGTAGTCCCGCTTGGTCTCGATGAGGACCGTGGTGTCCTCTGGGCCCGTCTTCTGGGGGTCCCGGGGCATCTTGGGGTTCCCGGCGGCGGTCACGGCCGGGCGCTTGGTGGTGGGCCAGATCTTGGCGGGCGAGCGGCGGGTGCCGTAGGGGAAGGAGGTCATGTCCGGGGGCGGCACCTTGGTGGTGGTGGACACGTACTGGAAGATCTCGTTCAGGTTGTGCAGGTGGGGCACCAGCTCCAGCCAGAAGGCCACCTTGGTGGCCCGGTAGTGGTCCCGCACGCGCGGCTTCAGCCCGATGTGCAGGTACAGCTGGTCCTTGGGGTTGTACTTGGACCACGCCACCTCCTCGAACCGGTTGGGTTTCGTGTGGATGAACTTGGTGTCCTGAGGCACCGGCTGGTTGGGGTCCCTGGGGGCCGCGGGGAGGGGGATCAGGACGAGAAAACAAAACAGAGAAAGCGAGTGAGAGGAGGTCGCTGCGTATCCCGCTGAGGACGGTCGACGGTATACAGTGCACGCTGCACGAACGTGTGCTGCCTTCCGCGGTACGGCCACTGCACGGTGTCCTAGAGGCCGTGTGTGCAGCGTAAACGTGGGCCTTGTAGCACAGCATGTACATGAGCCCCGTCGAGAAAAGAAGTCCAGCCGCTGATGCCTCTGTGTTTCGTGGGCGCGGCTGGGTCCTTCCCGGACGGCCCTCGAACAGCACGTGTGGTATTCTGCGTACGTGTGGTACACTGCGTAAGCGTGTAGTGCACACCGCAGGATATACCGGGTACCGGGTACCACATAGAGTGCACGCTGTGTGAACACACGGCGCCTCACACCATAGACAGTAGGGGGTATGCTGTGTTCCGTGTGTGCTGCATGAAGGACACTGTGTTCCGCAGTGTATAGAGCGTGATACGCTGTAAATACTGAATGCTTATAAAAGTATAGTGTGTTCCACGGTATATATAGCGTGATACGCTGTAAATACTGAATGCTTATAAAAGTATAGTGTATTCCACGGTATATATAGCGTGATACGCTGTAAATACTGAATGCTTATAAAAGTATAGTGTATTCCGCAGTGTATACAGCATGATACACTGTATACACTATATGTTTATAAAAGTACACTGTATGTCACAGTATATATGGTGTGATACACTGTGTATACCATATGCTTTTAAAATATACGTGTTTTACAGTCTATATAGCATACGATAGTGTAAATACTGAATGCTTATAAAAGTATAGTGTATTCTGCAGTGTATATAGCGTGATACACTGTATATACTATATGCTTATAAAGATACAGTGTATATCACAGTATATACGGTGTGATACACTGTGTGTACTATATGCTTTTAAAATATACGTGTTTTACAGTCTATATAGCATTTGATACACTGTAAATACTGAATGCTTCTAAAAGTATAGTGTATTCCGCAGTATATATAGCGTGATACTCTGTATATGCCATATGCCTATAAAGGTACACTGAGTTTCACAGTATATGTAGCAAATGATACACTGTATATACTATATGTATTTATAAAAGTATACTGTATATCACATTATATATAGCATAGGATATACTGTATATACCATATGCTTAGAAAAGTACAGTGTTTCAGTGTATATAGCATATGATACACTGTATATACTATATATATTTATAAAAGTATATTGTATATCGCACTATATATAGCACATTATATACTGTATATACCATATGCTTATAAAAGTGCACTGTGTTCCAGTGTCTATATAGCATACGATACACTGTAAATACTGAATGCTTATAAAAGTATAGTGTATTCCACAGTATATATAGCATGATTCACTGTATATGCTCTATGCTTATAAAAGTACACTGTATATCACAGTGTATATAACATATGATACACTGTATATACTATATGCTTACAAAGTATACGTGTTTTACAGTCTATATAGCATATGATACACTGTAAATACTAAATGCTTATAAAGGTATACTGTGTTCCGCAGTGTATACAGCATGATTCGCTGTATATGCTATATGCTTATAAAGTATACGTGTTTTACAGTCTATACAGCATACGACACACTGCATGTGCTACATGTCTATAAAAGCACACTGCACACCACAGTCTGTGTAGCAGGACACACTGTGTACAGTAAATGCTTATAAAAGCACACTGTACGCCGCAGTGCACACAGCCCGTACTATGCACACCGCGATGTGCCGTCTATAGTGTCCACAGTGTACAGTGGACTCTAGGCCGTACACTGCGTACGCTACGTGGACGTACACCGGATCCCCCAATGGATCTTTACAACAAGCCACAGCCCGACCCCCCGATGCGTCAGGCGCCACCGGGAAGGACCCACCGGGCAGGACCCACTAGGCGTGACCCGCCGAGGGCTCCGGGCGGGCGGGGACCTACCCGGTTTTGGCGAAGTTGGTCCAGTAGGTCATGACGACAGCGCTGAGCATGACGTCGTTCTTGGAGAAGTTGCAGCTGAAGAGGTCGGTGGGGCCGATCATGGGGATGCCGAAGACGTAGGGGACCTCGTCGCCGTGGGCCGCGTCGGCCCAGGCGGGCTTCATCTCGCTCTGGCAGTGGTGGTAGAAGGCGTAGAAGTAGGTGGGCGAGCCGTACTGGGCGTGCAGGTCGGCGGTGGCCACGGCCGGGGCCACCCACTGGTGGTCGGTGAAGAGGGCCACCAGCGTCTTGCGCCGGGTCTCGGGGTTCTCCTTGTCGGCCCAGTCGGTGTACATGAACTTGATGGTCTCCCGCAGCGTGTCCTTGCCCTCCGGGTAGCCATAGAGGTTGTCGACGAAGTTGGAGACGGAGAAGTCGAAGTCGCTGGGTGTGACGCCGTCCTCGCCGTCCACGAGGCCGTCCACGAACTTGAGGCCCTCGCCCTGGTTCACGCCCAGCATGATGTCGTAGTTGAGGAACTCGCCCTGCTCCATGAGGATCTGCGGGTCGTCGGGGATCACGTCGCCGTCGATGACGGGGCCGAAGGAGATGTGGTAGGTGGCGGGCGTGACCGCCTGCTGCGCCAGCTCCTTGGCGCTCTTGTGCCGCAGGCACTCCACCAGGTCCGCCGTGTCCAGCATGTTGCAGCCCACCCTGTCGGCCAGCAGCCGCGTGTACTTGGCCGGCTGGTAGTTCACGGCCCAGCTCGACAGCGCCGTCCCGCTCTGGATGATGGCTTTCTGGAACAGCCCTGCGGGGGGAGAGACCGCACGTGTGCGAGTGGGCGCCCAGGGCCCGCGTGCCCGCCGCCGGGGTGCCCGGGGGAGACTGGCGGGGGCCTGCGGCCCTCCTTACCTTCCGAGTAGTGGGACAGGGTCAGCAGGCTGACGCACGAGGCCCCCGCGCCCGAGCCGAAGATGGTCACGCGCTTGGGGTCCCCTCCGAAGGCGCCCACGTTCTCCTCCACCCAGCGCAGGGCTTGGATCTGGTCCAGGAGCCCGTAGTTGCCCTTGGCCGCCTGGTCCCCGGTGCTCAGGAATCCTGGAGGTGGGGGGAGAGAGAACACAGGGCAATGCTGGGCGGCCGGCACGCGGAGGAGCGACGGTGCCGCTCAGGCCGGCGTCGGGCGGGGGTCCGCACCCTCTTCCTCCCCCCGTGAGACGCAGCGGGGCAGCTCGTTTCTCGACGCAGAGGGTGGAGGTGGGGAGCAGTGCTTATCGGGGTCACCGCTCCCATGGACGGGACGGGGCGCGGTACGTAGGAGGAGCGGTCACCGCTTCTACGCACACTCGGGGTGACGGTATGTAAACTACAGTTGCAATGGTTACTGTTTCTGTGCACACTAGAGGTTATAGTGTGTCAACAATCTAGTTACTGTTTCTGTAACTAGAAACAGTGGAGATGATAACAGTGGAGATGATAACATGTCAACAACACTGGTCACTGTTTCTGTGGACACTAGGTTATGACATATAAATAACACTAGTTACTATTTCTGTGGACACTACAGATTATAGTGTGTCAACAATAATATTGTTTCTGTTGATACTAGGTTATAACAAGTCAACAGCACCAGTTACTGTTTCTGTTGATGCTACAGATTATAGTGTGTCAACAATTATACCGTTTCTGTTGACACTAGATGATAACATGTAAACAATACTCATTACTATTTCTACTGACAGTAGAAATTATAGTATATCAACAATAGGTGTTACTCTTTCTGTTGACACTAGGTTATAACAAGTAAACAACACTGGTTACTGTTTCTGTGGACACTAGAGATTATAGTGTATCAACAATAATACTGTTTCTGTTGACACTAGGTTATAACATGTCAACAACACTGGTTACTGTTCCTGCTGACACTAGAGATGATAGTATATCAACAATACGTGTTACTCTTTCTGTTGACACTAGGTTATAACATGTCAACAAT
>PVKE010005798.1:0-57268 GCA_004027555.1 Craseonycteris thonglongyai
ACTAGAACACAGTGTAGCTTCGGGTACAGAACATGTATAATTTGCATGCATAAAAAGCCTGCTTGGATTGGCTGAGTTAGAGAGGCGGTCCGAGCAGCCTTGCAGTGATTGGTGCGGGATCGAGTTGGAAAATTCGTTTAGCGGCATATCCAGACGTTTTTCGGGATATACTCGGCGTATAAGACGACCCCCGATTTTCAGTTGACTTTTTTTCATTTCAAAAGTCGTCTTATATGCCGGAAAATACGGTAGTTAATTGGTTGGTTGGTTGGTTAGTTAATTGGTTGGTTGGTTGGTTGGTTGGTTGGTTGGTTAGTTAATTGGTTGGTTGGTTTTGCACCCCCTTCTTGGCATAGTAACAACATTTCATAGGTACTCTGTGAATGAGTGAATGAATGAATGACTCTCAATAAGTATTGCAACCAAAAATTCTTTGCCTGGAGAATATGTTTTTGATTTAAAATACAATAGGGATGAGGGGGAAGCAATAATAAAACTGAAATACTTTTCAAGGCAGCAGTAACAAGATTCACAGGCTATCTTAGCAGATACATGTAGAAAGGTTCTTTGAGAATTCATCCTCAGCCTAGTCCAGTGTGTCTTGTTAACTTGTCATACTCATTCCCCTTATGTTTGCATGGGCCATAATGAAATTTGTTTCAAAGTCTTTGAAATTTTTTTAATTGGAAATGATGGTTGTGTTGGTCATGGCCCCGATGTTTCACTGCCTGGCACAGAGCCTTGTCCACAATAGATGCTCAGTAAGAAGTCAGTTGAATGAAATGAAAGGGAAAAAATGTGAGGCCGTGAGTTTGCACATCTGTGTCTCAGCCTTCCTGCTATTTTAGCAGAGCCCCCTATGTGGGAGAGGCTGTTATGATAAAGTAACTCAATTGTTTCAATTAGGGGAAGATTTCCTCCTGGCTTTTCACTGGGAAGTCTTCAGGAAGGGACCCTCAGAACCCACTAATTACCTGTCTGGGTGGTGACTGTGACTTTGCTTCAGCTTCTTTAGAAGTGTGGGGAGGATGGAATCTAAGGATAAAAAACCTGGGTGTGGGGAATTTCCCGAGAACCACAACAGCACATTTTTTGGGTGAATATGAGGAGGCAGGTGAAAAGGTTAGTAGGACTAAAACCCAGCCTGAGTGCCTGTATGCCAGGGGACAGGCCAAGCCATGCCATCCCTTACTCTGCGACACTTGGGAAAGTGTCAGTTAGCATTTCTGCAAGTGCTTTCCAGGCATCTGAAGGCTTCTGGACACATTCATCATCATCTTCCTTCCCACCAATGGCCCATTACAGTTCTCTGCAGAGTGATTCATTGTCAGAGTGAAAATCCTAGGAAATTGCCTTCGCACAAAAAATACGCTCCCTGGCTCCAAACAGTCAATAACTCTGCCCCAGGAGACACATTCTTTCCTTCTATTCTTAGTCCTTTTTTTTTTTAAGTGATTTGTCTGATCATACACTATATATGTTATCTCAAAGTCTCTGCTGCAGTCTTCAACTTCAGAGCTATGAGTAGTTTTTCCCTTAACCTTCCTGTGAACAAACTTTATAAATTGATCTCATTCTTTTTCTAAAAATACTATGTTTGAATACTTAGTGGAAGTTAGTGTTTCTTCTTTCTCCTCCTTTTTTTTTTTTTTTTTTTGAGCAGTGCATATTCCTAAGGAAGTCTTAGAAATCTCCCCTCTATCCAATTCACACATTTCTTGATGCTGTCACTTCACAGCTGGGTTTGCTTAAGACATTTGAAGTGGCCCCGTGGGGGGTGTTCAAGTCTTGAGGTCACTCTGGGATGGAAGGTTCAGAGGAGAGGAACAAGAGCGATGTTCAGGATCAAGGAGCCAAGTTAGTGACGTCCACAGGAAGAAGATGGTGGAGAAAAAAGGGGATGGAATTCTGGGTTTGAATGTGTCAGGAAGTGAGAGTGGGGTAAAAAATAGCCCTAGTGGTGACTGAAGAGAGAAAAATTTATATGAATCACAAAGAGTTGCTGTTTGACTATAATCCGGAAAGCATTCTTAAAAATAAATTTGTTTAAAAATATGAAATTTTAAAGAATTCAGAAACCCAGAGAAGAGTGTGGTTTTTTTTTATTTGGGAGAGATTTGACCAATATCTATTTTCCTGGGTCCCTGAACTCCTTTCATGCCTCTTTTTGCACATCTACTCACCTCAAGGTCCCTAACTCATTTCTTCTATTCTTCCAATCCCAACGGCATGTTTAACTTTGGGCAAGTTGTTTCACCTCTGAGGGGTCCCATTTCTTCAGTTTTAAAATGAGGGGGAAGGATGTTTGTTGGCTGAAGTCTCTTTTAGTTCTTCAGTACATGATTTTATTATAACTAGTGTCCCCTGTCAGATCCCCAGAACGATAACTTAAATTTCACACCCCCTGGCTCTCTGATGAGACCAGGACCCAGTCCCTTCTCCATGTTAGAGGCAGCCCCGGAGCGTTGCCCAAAGATCCAGATCAATAGTCCTGGGGCTGGGAGCAGAAAAGGCTGTGGAGTGGAGTGACCAGCACTGAGCTGAATCTGAGACCAGGCTCTGCCTCTGACCCTCTGTGAGCTCACCTTGTTCAGCCTTGTTCCTGCTCATAGTGCAGGGCTGTTGTGAAGTTGAACCAGTGCGAGCCACATAAGACGCTCGACACAGGGGCCAACACGTGGGAAGCATTGAGAACCTGTCATCTGTCTTTACAGTTTCTGTTGTCATCATTGTCATCACCATCATCGTGAAATTGTCACAGCTTAAATTCAGAAGCACTATTAGGATCCTGTTTCTATTTTGTAGAAACAACCAGACTTTTATGTAAGACTTTTTTTTAAAAGGAAAAAGAAAAACTTTGACTGCCTTTTTTGAATCTTTATGTTTCAAGGTCCAGGCATGCTTCTATGATCAGAATCTGTGTATCTGTTGCTACAGTTGCTTATGAAAATAAAACTTCCCCCTCCCCACCTCCCTTCACCCTCTCCCTTGGGTGACAGGAAGCTTCTTTAAATTTTTGTTATAGAGCTAAGGATAGTAGCATACTTTCAGGTTTTTAATGCTTAAGCATAGTTTGGGAAATTGGTAGATTCAAATGCAACAGAAGAGCAGACTCATACAACTACTTCATTTGTTAGAACTGAATATTTATCAAGGGAAGCAAAGAAAGGAAAATTCAGTGACTTATTTATAAATGAGCATTGCAGTTATCACCTGAACATGTAAACTACAGAAGGAAAACATTAGAGGCATTTTTAAAGGAGTTTATAAGTTTAGCAAAAATAGGCAGGAAATAAGAAATGAATCACATTCTTTCGTTACTGTGCATAAAACCTCTTCTAACATTATTGAATATCTCCACTCCTCTGGATGGTGGTAATTGGAACAAAATTGACAGTAACAATGCAACTATTTATTAGGGCTCTCTGAAAGTCAGAGACCCTTCAGCAAAGTCTTTCCCAAAGCATTCTATTCTGTCAATTATTCATGTCACCTGTGACGTTATTCTCCTTGTTCTGTGATGAGTTTTATACAAATCCCTCTTCCTAAAACTATACATAACAGCCCATTGTACCTAGAGTGTTGTACCTGCTTGTCTTTCTACCTAAGTCTAGCAGTTTTCCCACGTTATTTAATAACAACCTCTTCTTCAGGAAAAATATATTTTCATGAATCAAAGTATTTAATAACAAAAAATGACTTGCTAGAGTTACTCTCATGTTATTCCTATTCCTTAAAGAATTAGGAATTCTTATTCCTAAACGTATTGGTAGAGGAATTGAGTAATTGTGTTATAAAAGAAGTAGAGCCCACCAACAGCTTTTTCTATTTTTCTTAATTTAAATATTTTTTTTTATTTTTACTCTTTGTGATCTTCACTAGCATTTCATACTCTGTATTATATCACTGTGCCAAAAATATTGCTACTTTTTCAATAGTAAAGTCAGTTTGGGGTGAAACCGGGATGTCTTAGCAGGTTAAGCGCTCACTTTGCAGCCCTAGGGACCAAGGATCGAGTCCTGGCCCTGGCCTGTGCAGACCCATATGCTGAACTGGGGTGTGCTTCCCATGTGGGAGGCCCCCATCCTGGTTCCCACCCTGCACAGCCCCTGCCCACCTGCATGGAATGAAACCATGTCGAAAACTGATGACACACAACTATGGAGACTGCTCCGGGCCCTTCCCCTTCTCTCTGTCTCTGTCTCTCTCTGTCTCTGTCAAAAACAATAAAATAAATCTTTTTTTTAAGTCAGTGTTTTTAAACTTAAGTTAGTCTTCTTAACTTAATGCTGCAAACTCATAAAAAGAACTCATTGCCACTCAGTCTTGCTACACTTCGGAATTTTTAAAGACTGTATAAGGGTCAAAAGTCATTTTTGTAATTTGGAGCCATTCTGTCCTTTCTATTTCTGTTTAAAACATAAAATTCTATTTAAAGCAACACCAAGTTCTATTTAAAGAAACACATCCTTTTCTAGCCTAAAAAGGTCATGAAAGGTATAATTAGGGATAAAAGCAGCTGAAGCAAGTTCACTACACAGCAATCCTATTATAAATCTTTTAAGGAGACTGACATGACTAATTGCCAGATCCTGAGTGTTTTGACTTAGTTCTCAATATGTGGCTTAAAGTGTCTATAAAAGTGAGACAAACATGTTGGCACAGTGTCCTGGGGGGGAAAAAATACTGCCAACAACAAGACCCCAGAAATCACTGGTAAAATATAGTTGCCTACTATCTAGGTGAAAAATATTGGTACTAGTCCTTTATCTTTGAATCTTTACATAAATTATATAGTTTTTTTGTATGTGTTACTTTTCACACTTGCAAATTTTGATCATAACATGATCTTCTACCTTTCTTCCTGAAATGTTATACGAATTAGTATATTTAAGGGACCTATAATATTCAGAAATAATAGCACACTGGAAATGCATCTCTACAAAGGGAGGCTGATAAACTCTGCCTCCTTTGTTATATTTTTTGTTACATTGGACATATCTGAATGTAACCAGTTCTTTGTAGTCACATGGTATTTCCCTTCCATCATTCCTGACCTTGCACACACAGATGCTTACATTTTTCACCCAGTGCTCATCAAAATAGAAGAGTGTTCAGATGTTCAGTTCAAACAGCATGCTATTATTAAACTTTTAACAGTGGAAAAAATGTGTGCATTTTTTTTTTTTTTAATTTTTGAAAAAGAAGGTGAGAAGTTCTTAAAGGCGATCATTACAGGTGAAGAAACTTGGGTCCATCGTTATGACCCTAAGGACAAAAGGCAGTTCATGAAATGCCACCATAGCCCTTCCCAGCCCAAGCCTGAGTTTTGAACTTTTTCCGCCGAGGTGCTTTCCTGTGGCGCTATTCCATGGATTGTCTGTAGGTCATAATAATGGGCCCATGGTTCGGCACCTGTATTGATCTGCTTTAAGAAGCCCTCACCTTGTTTTTGAAAACATTCCAGGAGTTCCCGAGAAATGCGAACTCAGGGGAAGCCGGGACGGCTCAGTGGGTTAAGCACTCGCTTTGCAGCCCCGGGGACCAAGGATCACATCCCGGCCCCAGCCAGTGTGGACCCATATGCTGAACTGGGGAGTGCCCCCAGTTTGGTTCTCACCAGGGTGAGACCCCGGCCCAGTTCCTGCCCTGTGCAGCCCCGCCCACCTGTGGAATGAAACTATGTGGAAAAACCAATGATATGCAACTATGGAGACTGTTCGGGGCCCTCCCTCTTCTCTCTGTCTCTGTCTCTGTATCTCTCTCTCTCTCTCTCTCTCTCTCTCTCTCTCTCTCTCTCTCTCTTTCTCTGTCAAAAACAATAAAAATAAATCTTTAAAAATAAATCTTTAAAAAAGAATGTGAACTCTTTCAGCTTTCATCAGATAGCATGCATAATTAATGGATCTCACTCTCTCCTAAGAAATTCCTAATTTACCAGCAATTTCTTTTTGTTTGACGTGACAATTTCCGCAGATCAGTTCTTCAACGCGATCTTGATGAAGCTGAGTACTCACAGTCATAGGCCTTCCAGCTCATGGTTTGTCATTCAAATCGGTTTGCCTTCCTTCTTCAACTTTGTCACTCAAATCCGCTTGCCCTGCTTTTCCAACTTTGAACCACCTTACCCAGCACCTTACTGTACTCACATCAACACACTGATCTCCATAGATGGCTTGCATTCATCTGTGAATTGCAATTAGAGGAAGTTTTTGGCTGTTAATAACAGCATGGAATTCAATAACAGCATGCTATTTGACCCAAACACCAGAACACTCTTCCATTTCAATGTGCACTGGGTGAAAAAGTAAGCATCTGTGTGTGCGAGGTCAAGAACAATGGAGGGGAGATACCATGGGACTACACAGAACTGGTTATATCCAGCTTTGTCTATGGTAACATAAAATATTTCAGTGGAGGCTAAGTTTATCAGCCCACCCTCATACAGCTGATTTTTAGAACCTACCCTCATGTGACTCTACAGTGGTCTCTAAACACAATGGCATTCTAAGTGGAGCCACAGAGATGAATTATTCTTAGTTGGAGATTGAAACTTAAGATGCATTTAATGACTCACTGTTGTTGCAGCAAAGGAAGTATTACAGATAGATATTATAATATAGTTCTCAAAATAAATAATGGTTTCTTAACAATAAAACCAGTGACAGACTGCTCTTGTCATTGAGAATAGAAGAGCATGAAATGGGTTTAAAATATTGCAAGAAGAATGTACTTCAGATACAAGTAAGATTTGTCAGATACTGAGATGGTTTCTTGGAAGAGGTTTTCTATGCAAAACTCTTATGTGGAACCTTTCCTTTTAACCTCCTTCTGTATGGGATAGTTTATTACCAGGATTTCTCAAAGTATGTTCTAGCATTATACAGGATACTAAGAATGTTTACTCAACATACAGATTCAGTCATCAACTGCATTTCAGATCATTTGAGAAGTGATGATATAGACATATGAAGGTGGGTAGATAAATTGTACAGACCTGTAGTACTCCCTTCAGTGCACTATTTAAAATGTTTCTCCCTAGTCTTCTCCCTCCCTTTAAGAATAGCAACAGCCAAATAAATCTTCACAGAGTTATCCTCTAACACCACCACTTCAATAAGGATTCTTATGGAACCTTTTGCTTTAAGGTTATAGAGCAGTCCTAACCAGTCAACAGTAAGTATAAGTGTCTTGAGAGGAAAGTTATTTGCCCACCTGGTTGACTGGCAATTTACAAAACACACACACACACATGGGTAGTAGACTTATTGGAGGATCACTTCATAAATTATATAAATGTCTAACCACTACTGAAACTAATATAAAATAATATTAAATGTCAACTATAATTTAAAAAAAAAAATAGTTACAAGGATACGTGGTGCAACAGGGGAAATATAGTGGATAATGTTCTAATAACTATACACAATGTTGGATGGGTAGTAGATTTACGATTATCATTTAGTGAGGTATATAAATGTCTGATCACTATGTTGTTCTGGATGTCTATACATAATAAATAAATAAGTAAACAAAAGACACATAAGTAAATAGATAAGGACAAAAGCACAGAGTGAAGCATCATATTGACTGCATAACAATTCACTTTAAAAATGCATCACTGTCAATGTTATATTGCCTGCATTGTGAGATTAAGCCAAATTTAATATTCATTTCAGGAGTAGTTATTAATAGTTAGCACTTAAAGTATTATACACAAGAATTCATGCTCTATTTTTCCTAAGATTTATTTTATTGTTTTTGACAGAGACAGAGACAGAGACAGACAGACAGACAGACAGAGAGAAGGGGGAGGTCCCAGAGCAGTCTCCATAGTTGTACATCATCAGTTTTCAACATGGTTTTGTTCCACACAATTGGGCTGAGGGCCTCCCACATGGGAAGCACACCTCAGTTCAGCATATGGGTTCAGACAGGCAGGGCCGGGATTTGATCCTCAGTCCCCAGGGCTGCAAACCAGGTGCTTAACCCTTTGAGCCATCCCAGCTTCCCCAGTAGTCCATGCTCTTGAGGGGACTCCACATGTTCTTCCCATATAGTTGTCAAAATGTATGCTAGTTATTTGTTCTTCATTATGAAGGTTGTTATAAAATCATAAAATAAATGGTAGCCAAGATAGGTGGTTAGCTAGAAAAAGTGTACAGGCACCATGATCCTTGAAAGAAATAGGTCTAGACTGGTAAGCCCGGCAGCCTTACAGAGCTAGAACCCCAGCTCTTTTGGTCTCATGTCTCTGCACATCACAAAGGTTCTGAGCCTCGCCTGACTAGATGGTGGGCTGCTCTGTCTCAGATTATTCTTACTTTGTCCTCAAAGACAGCTTTCCAGGCAAGATAATGTAGGAAATCCAGGAGACTGAGTGGGGAGTTCTCTGAGCTTACAACAGTGGACGGTGGGAATCTCTTTTTAAACTTGCTAGCTAATAAGTATCTGGACTTCTGCTGCATTTTATCCAAGACTTGCTATCAGTGTTATAGCCCATCTGGCTCTAAATACCAAGGACTGCCAGTGTTTACAAAGGACATGACAATCTTTAAGCAGCCAAAATGGCTTGGGTTAATTTCCAACAACAGGACTCTGGTATTCTGTATTAAAAAGTGATCCAATGAGAGAATATTTTTAATGTTAGCCTCCTGAAATCACTAGAAAATTCTAGTCATTCAAATTCATCACAATCCCTTTTAACATTAGTAACTTTGGCCTAATCTTCTATATACAGATACTATATATAGATAGACATAGGACCTTACTTAACAAGGTCTTTTTTTAGTAACAATTTAAGGCCAAATGTTCTACTCTTTGCTTATAGTCAGTCATCTTGAAGGAATTTTCTAAGAAGAAATAACTCCCAATTAGTGACCACTGGATTGAGTTCTTACCATGTCTTTACCCCATTTTCAAGCCTTCTGTACATTATTTATAAACTTTATAGTTTCCTCTTTCTTGGATGCACTTTAAAGATTTAGGCTGATAGCATTTGATGGAAAGCAGTCCTTTATGGATGTCTCAATACGTACGTATGTTGAATGGCTGCTGAACTCATCAAAAATGCAGGTATTCTGTGCTATTTTTAAACACTGGGCTCCTTTTCTATCCATTTCTACATTTTATTAGTCAATTATAATTGCCCTTTTAAATGATGGAGGCAGGCTGTTTGAATGTACATTTATTTATGGGGGAAGTGAACTATTCTTTTAAGTGAGTTATCTGTGCAAGTAGCTTTTTAAACACCGCTTTAAAAAAGCAAAATAATCCATCACACTTTTATCACCATATGTCTCAGAAGTGAGAAAATGGGTTCTGTCCAAAGAGGATAGAAGATATTTTACTTTGCACCAATGCAGTTCTGACAGCAGGAATGAAATCTATATTAATAGGAGCTCCTCCGGAAATGGCTATGCAAGTAGACCTTTCCTTTCATGTTAGCTGCTAGGATAGAAGCTTACTGGATTTGTTGTAACTTTCACATGTCATGAGTAAGCCAGAAATTCCTCATCATATTTGTTTGCTAAAGTATGATGATTGTTTGACTACCTTCAGGAAGGGCAGCTGTCAAATATTTGGATCTTCAATAAGCAAGTGAAACTCTTATGTTTATATTTGGTTTCTTTTCCTTAATTATCTCATATCACAATACAAAGACACCATCTTCTAGGTAGCAATCAATAAGTGGTAAAAGAATGAGATATTACATCTTATAATTTTATAAATATAAGAATTCTAATCTACCTTCACCTGTCTATCATTGATGCCCCTTAAGGAAGAAAGTTTGGCCTTGGATAAGCAAGTTTTGAATCAGGTAGGAAAAGAATGAAGCATATAAATCTACTCTTGTCTCACAGCTATTTCATTTCTTCATATAAATTTTATTAGTGAACTTTAGAGTTTATGAAAGTCATGAAATGAATCACCAACTTGAGCCAAGTAGAGTGTGGGCTAGCAGCTATTATAGGTATAAGTCCCAAAACAACCATTTTCTGTCCCAGTTCAGTTCAGTTTTGTCCTGTTGCTTTCAGAGCAAAGAAAAGGCTAAAGGCAACATCTGTTCATGTCTGCATTTGAGATATAGATATAGCCTATGCTTATGTCATGGAAGGTCTGTCCTACACCCCCTTTGATGCACGATGTTCTGGCAGTTTAATCCTAAATCGGAGACACAGTCGAATACAGAATCGTATAGCGATCTGGTCGAAGTGACTTACGGTAGCTTCTCAGAATCAGCTTTTAACTTTTCTTAAGATTGCCCCCAGATTCTCTGGCCCCACATGGGGGTGTGGGTCTGTCTGTGTCTGTGTCTGTGTCTGTCTGCATCTATGTATGTATCTTTGTTTCCTCGGCTGTGCCCCAGGCTCTGGAAACTGATCCAGAAGTAAAAAGAGGAAGGGACAGCCAGGAGCTTCTGAGCTACATTTTGGCCCCAGAGCTGGAATTCATTTGTGGTAATTTGTAGCGATGATAAAAGCTGTTGCTCTTCCCTGAGCTGCTTGGGCAGGTGTGTGTGTGCCTTTGCTGATGGCAGCTGGGCGACTGACTCTCTGGTTACCTTGGAGACTCTCACAGGGATGTTAAGAGAAGAAATTTCTCATTGCAGCTCAAAAGGAGACTTTCCTGTATCCTTTTAAGCAAGAAAAAGAAAATCAAGCCCAGTAATAGCTGCTACAGAAAATACATTAATATCTCACCTCTTGTTTTCACAAGTTTGTTATGAGAAAGGATAGGTCAGACAGCAACATCTTTGTTTTTAACTCATTACCCAGTTAAAGCCCAAAAAAGTAATTTTCCTGAAGTTACACAATTGATCATGGGTAAATTATGTGTGCTGTTAGTAGCTATGTTATTAGGTACTTTAATTCTAATCTCTATTTCCCTTGTGTAATTAGGAACAAGTCAATTGCCATTAGACTCTTTTCCTAAAAATTAAAAGTTTCTTTAAAAATTAAAGCACTTTCTTTGTAAAATGTCCCAAAATTCCTCATTTCAATCCCATAGACTTTTTGTGTTTGCCCAAACCTATTAGGCTGAAATAAGCTGTAACCCATTTAGCAAATTTTGTTATATCTGTAATCCCCAAGATCCAAAATTGAGCTGTCCTCCCAATTTTCCTTGTCGTAGGAAATTTAGCCATAGCGAAATAATTTTTCATAACTTCTGAATTTTCTACTTGCATACTCACTTGTGTTTTAAATAAATATCTTAAATATTTTAAATCTGTCTGAGTAGGTTGGAGAGGAGAAAGGACAAATAGTAGTATAGACAATTAAAGTTTAGGTTGAAGAATCATTGGTGAATATTATTGTTTTCAAACTTATCTTCAGTAAAAAATGGGGATGGCTCAGTGGATTAAGAGCTTGCTTTGCAGCCCAGGGGACCCTGGATCAGATCATAGTCCATGTGAACCCATATGCGGCACTGGGGTGTGCTTCCCATGCAGGAGGCCCCCGGCCCAGTTCCCGCCCTGCACGGCCCCCACCCACCTGTGTGGAATGAAACCCTGTTGAAAACTGATGACATACAACTATGGAGACTCCTCTGGGCCCTCCCCCTTCTCTCTCTCTGTCTCTGCCTCTGTTTCTCTCTGTTTCTGTCAAAAAAAAAAAAAATTATCTTCATGGAAATTAAATCGTCTGCCCTGGTCTTAGGAGGGATATTTTTTAAATAAAGAGAAACACGAACCTGCTCCCTGCCTTTTCGGAGCAGCACTCCCCGTGAGAAACAGGGAGTGGTGGCCTCCACTTGTCGAAGTTCACACTGTGGAACCTCCACTTTCTCCTCAGCAGCCCTCAGTGACCTCATATAACCAGGTACATAATTCAAGTAATACCAACTTTTAGAGCTAGAAAAACCTTTGGAACTCAGCCCACTGGGCTGAGCCCTGAGCTTTAAGCCTCATTTGTCTCATTTGACAGTTGAGGCACATTGAAGATGGAAAGAGTAACGTGCCTGCCCCAGGTGACCAACGATGTATTAATGGCAGGGCCACAACTTGGATCTAGACATCAACTATTGATCTGAGGCTGTACTTTCTATGCAAGTGGGACCCTTCAGTGGTCCCCGTTGCCTCTAGGAGGTCAAGTCCATGGCAGATCATAGCCGACCCTCAGGATCTCTCTCCTGCCCATATTTCTCATTTTATTTCCTGCCAATCTTCCCTTGCCCTTTACATTCTCGAAGTATGGGATGGCTCTTAAATCTACTGTGTGGCATTTGACACCTACCTGCCTGGTACATTCTGTACCCTCTACCTGGAAAGCCCTTAGCCTTGACCCCTCCCTCAAAGTTTTCTGCCTTGTAAGTATTCACTCATTTTTCAAACCCAGAATGTCACCTCCACCAGGAAGCCCTCTCTAACTTCCCTCCTCTCATCCAGCTTTTATTCTGGCCCTATACATTTACTGATTTATTCAACAAATATTTCCTTTTTACTTTTTTTAAGATTTATTTTATTGTTTTAGAGAAGGTGAGAGAGAGAGAGAGAGAGAGAGAGAGAGAGAGAGAGAGAGAAGGGGGTAGGGCCCAGAGCAGTCTCCATAGTTGTACATCATTAGTTGTGATATAGTTTCATTCCACACAGGTGGACATGGGGCCACGCGGGGCATGAACTGCACTGGGGGCCTCCCACATGGGAGGTGAGAATCTTCAGCACCATTTCTGTGGTTACCAGTTGCACTGCAGTTCAACACATGGGTTTGCACAGGACCAGTATTTGATCCCTGGACCTTGAAGTTGCCCGGCAAGCGTTCAATCTGCTGAGCTATCCCAGCATCCCTCAACAAATACTTTTGAACATTCACTAAATGCCAGGCACTGAGCTAAACACAAAACATGAACCAGTGAACACAACTGACTAGCTTTCAGTCTAAGGGGAAGATAGACGTTAAAGATAGTCCACACATAGATAAACGTGTCATTAACCAGGATGATTGTCATGAAGGACATAAAGACTATCATTGGAGTCTGAAGAACAGAATAAACACACAATGTTGTGAGTTTTCACTTTGTACTTCAGTCTTCGGGAGGAGATTGAGAGCTCCTTGACTCTCATCTCCATCTCCATGTCCCCAGCAGCCGTGACAGCACCATGGGGATTGGGAGGCAGGAAGGGCTTTGGGTGTCTGTTGTCACCTTACTCTTACCTCGTCCCAACCTAGTGGCTGCTGAAGCACTCAGGGATCTGTTGAGTAATGAACATGACCATATAGCCACAGAAGTGAAGAAGAGAGCCTTTGGTTAGGAAAGAAGGTGTGATATTTGGGTGGGGGGATGGGGGAGTAAAGGCCACACTTCTGTCAGATCCCTAATGATGGCTATTCTCTAATAATTGAAGTGAGGGACAGGGAGGCAGCTTGTTGAATAAAACATGATCCTAGGATATGGATAATGGCCTGGTAGGAATCTTGTTAGGACCTGCTCTCATCTCAATTCTAAGGATTAATTAGTAGGGGGTGTTACATACTCTTTACAAATCTCTTTGGGAAGACACATGAATACTTTTTGTAAAAGTTATTTCAGCTTTTGAAAACAGTCAAAAAATATTCAGCAATCTCTAAAAAATACAAGTACACCTGTAAAAAGAGAATATCAACCCCGAACTTAATAATAAGCTCAGAGTTCTTGACGAACACTCGACAAGGTATTTAGTCTCTGGAATTTATTTTCAATTTTAGTAACAATTATTTGCTCTTGATGTCACAGGATTCTTATAAAGGTGTTTATTCTTTTTAAATTATGTAAACTTTGATTTCTTGAACTGAAATGTCTCTAAACTCAAAGTACGATCTAAATTACAAAGACAGCTTACATCTTTTAAATGTAATGACTTGCTCTTTTGTCACCTTTCCATTTTCAATTCTGATGGATCACAGAAATATAACATGGGGATGCCAGGATAGCTCAGCAGTTGAGAGCTTACCTGGCAATCACAAGGGTTCAATTACTGAGCCCGCCCTTGCATCTCCATATGCTGAATTGTGATACAACTGGTAACCACTGGGATGGCTCAGCAGTGAAGGTTCTCAACGCCCTTACGGGAGGCCCGCAGTTTGGTCCCTGCCCCATGTGGCCCCACATCCACCTGTGTGGAATGAAACTATGTCACAACTAATGATGTACAACTATGGAGACTGCTCTGGGCCCTCCCCTTTCTCTCTCTCTCTCTCTCTCTCTCTCTCTCTCTCTCTCTCTCTCTCTCACCCTATCTCAAGCAATAAAGTAAATCTTTAAAATATATATATATAACATCTTACTGTATCCATTTGAGATGAAGTCTTGTTGCACTAGCTTCTCCCCCACCCCCACCCTTCTTTTTGTTTTAAATGTAAAGGCAATAGTTCCTTTAGGTAAAAAATGACATTAATGACATTACTTCCAGAACCATTCATAATTTAAGGGAAACTATCCCAGTCACAGTCTTCAAATGCAATCTCTCTCGGAAATTGTATTACTATATACATTGTAGTCAGTAAAACCTAGTTTTCTTTTTAATCCATGTGACAAATATCCCAAAGCATTTAACATCTTTTACTTTACATAAAGTATTTGTAGTTTATATTAAGGAGTCTTATTTTTATTCTTTTGTTTATTCTTTATATTGATTAGTAGTAATAGGCTATTCAAAATGTTCACAAGACTATCTTAAGTGTAAATGAAAAGTTCTATATAGTTTTCTTGTTAAACATTTTTTAAAAGAAAATATAAGACCATCAATACATTAAATTCTATTTTAAATTATCACTTCAAATGCGTCTTACTACATACATACATGGAAATACAAACTATTTTTTGAAGTCACCATTGCAAATATATTATTGCAACATACTATTAGTAATAAACAAAAATGTTTTATAACTTGAGTGTGTGAGTGTGTGTATGTGTGTGTGAGTGTGAGTATGAGAGTATGTGTGTGAGAGTGTGTGAGTGTAAACAGGGTGTGTATGTTTGCACATAAGTGTGTGAGAGTGTGTGTGTGTGGGTGGGCTGAGTGAGTGTGTGTGTGTGACTGTGAGAGTGTGAGTGTGTGTACATTCATGAGAGTGAGCATGAGTGTGTGAGATTGTGTGTGTTTGAGTTTGTGAGTGTGTGTGACTGGGTGTAAGTGGATGTGTGAGTGTGTGTAAGTGTGGGCGAGTGTGAGTATGAGTGTGTGTGAGATATGTTTTGTTACTTATAAATGATAGGAAACTTTCACAAAGTAATGTATACAATATCAGTTTAATGAAGCTTTGTAATAATTTTTTTATTCAAAAAAAAAAACAGGGGAAGCCGGGATGGCTCAGTGGGTTAAGCGCTCGCTTTGAAGCCCCAGGGACTGAGGATCGAATCCCAGCCCCGGCCCGTGTGAACCCACACGCTGAACTGGGGTGTGCCCCCAGTTCAGTTCTTGCCAGGGCCTATGCGGGAGGCTCCCGGCCCAGTTCCTGCCCTGAGCAGCCCTGTGCCTACCTGTGGAGTGAAACTATATGGAAAATTAATGCTGTCAACTATGGAGACTGCTCTGGGCCCTCCCCCTTCTCTCTGTCTCTCTCTGTCTCTGTTTCTCTCTGTCAAAAATCAATAAAATCTTTTTTTAAAAAAACATGTTCATGGATAAAACGCTTGCTCACTGGCTTAATTTGAGAGGTACTAAGAAACTCTTTAGCTCAAATGATCTTCCTCATTGGCACCCTATTTTATCATTTGCATTTAAAGTCCTTTATGCCCAGCTTTACTTTTCCTGGTGGGCTTTGGTGGTGGTGATGTTTCTGAGAGGACAATAATTCTCTAGGCTGCCTTAGTGAGCTTAAATCTATCAGCTGCTTTGCTCCCTGAACACTGTGGTAACAGGAATTCTTGAAAGTGGCTGGAACCAAGCCCAGAACAAAGAGTAGTGGTCACTGATTGTACTATGAAAATCTCAGATGTTTCTGGCCAGCAACTGTGTGTCAGGTATGTGTGAATATTTTGACATGCCAGAGGTGTTCACCTGAGGGCTTTCTCTGATGAATTCAGCACACTGATCAAAAGGTTTTCTTTGGTCTAATGTATTCATTCCTTCAATGAGAACTTGAAAATGAAAGAGATGGTTAACTGCTAATTGAAGTAGAATTAAATTAAATTAATTTGTCCTTCACTTTGTGCTCAGAGTGCACAAAGTGCTCAGAGACTGGAGTACAAGGAATTTTTATTGGGCACATTGTTCCTGGTTTTCCCGTTCATTCCAGCCAACGATCCCTTCTTCAGGGTAGGTTTTGTGGTGGCTGAGAGAGTCCTTTACATGTCACTATTTCCCAAGGAAAGAATGAGCTCTTTATGAAAGTTAGCTACGTGGGATAGAATGCTAAGGGGGCAGTGAACCCCTCAGCATAATCCTGCTTCTCCCACCAGCAAGAGCTACTGCGCCCTTTTCATGCACCAACTGAGCAAGCTCAGCACTGGCTGCCTTGAGGTGGGGGCACTACCCTGAGGGTGTTCACTGTGCTGCTGCCGCTGCTGCTGCTTTTCTCTTGGAAAACCACAAGACAGAATGAAACCTGGCTGTCACAAGAGTCCCTATTCAGGTACGATTAGGTGGATGAAAGGGAATCTACTCCCATTTGGGTTTTTTTGTTTGTTTACATATCTATTTCCAAACACATGAGGAAGGATGGGTCTGGCAATATTTGTTAATCAAGAAAACTTAGTTTAGTAGAGCTCTGAATGGAAGATCCTATATTTAACTGAGGTCTTAACTTTCATTTTTTCAAATGATATTATGCAAAACCTAATAAGGGCTGGTTCTAAAGTAAATTTATGAAGAGGAGGCTTCTAAGGAAGGTTTTTGGTCTGTGAATTCAGATTAAACAGTATTAAGATGAGCTGGGCTATAAAATCAGCTATAAACAAAATAAAATTGATAAACCTTATTTCATTGTTCCGTCAAGCAATTGGCAGAAATGTTCATGCAAAAAGAAGAAACAGAAATGCAATGTATATATTTTTAATATTCTAGGCTATTGAGCTGTAACCTATAGCCTAGTTTTCATATAAGAAAAATGAAAACTTCTTTTTTAATGTCCTGGTAAGTTTTTATGTGGTAGGAGCTGTTTCTAAGTATAAGAGTGTTAATTCTAGTAAAGTATAAACTTGCTTTGGAACTGTCACTCATCATGCTGTGTGTTCTGGGGTTTCTGCTTCACCACTTTTCCAGAAACAGGGACCTTCACATGCCTTCTACTTGTATCTCAACACCATTTAACTCCACCCCACACACACACACTCCAACAGATTACCAGTGCGTACCCTAATGCAGTCACGTATTCCTGCTAAACATGCTGCCTGTGCTCATTAAGACCAAATTGGCCAATTCTATCAGCCTGGTTTCTCTTCTCTTTTCAGCTGGCACCCAGTGGTTGGTCATTTTAGATATGTACCCAGCATCCTACCTGTTACTTTTACCTCCCTCTCTTGATTTTCCTTGTGCCTAGTTTGCTAATTCCCAACCTTGAAAAGACTATTCTAATGTGTATTCCTTCTATTGAAAGGCCACAAAGTTTGCTGGCTAATGTCTGAAAAGCAGGCTGCTCCCCCACCACCACCACCACCACCACCTCCCACCAATTTGTTCTCTTTCTCCTCACCTGTGTTGTGACTGAAACTTGCTCATCTCGGGTTCATGGTTCATGACATGCTCCTGTCTCCAAGTGCTCATTGTAAAGTTGTTCCTCATTGCCCATTGCCTCTCTCTGTGGTGACTTTGGTTCCTCCCAGAGTTTGATTGTGAGTATTCAACAAAATAGAGTGTGTGTGGTGCCTGAAGTCTGTAAGTAGAGCTCAAAGATGCCATCTTTACTCTGCTATTCTTGGGTTGTGTAAAGTGAGTGACCTCAGCATGTTCTCTACTTCACAAGCTCCATTTTCATCTTCCTCCCTCCTTGTTTCTTTAGAGAAAGACTTGTATTGATTATGAAGTATGTAAAATGTCAATCAATTATTTCTGAAAAGGCAGCTTTCATTACTTACACAGATAAATGACAAAATTAATTCATCAATGGAAATTTTAGATAATAAATTGTTATTGATAATTCTAGTAATAAGTCTCTCATTAGTTCATCCCAATCACGTCTGTCTCGTCTGTGTCTCTCTTGCCAGTTGCCATTGAAAGGAGATTTTGATTCAACAAACTTTAGACAAAAAAAAAGTTCTTAAAGACAGTCTTTCTGGGGAAGCCAGGATGGCTCAGTGGGTTAAACACTTGCTTTGCAGACCCAGGGTCCGAGGATCAAATCCCAGCCCCAGCTCATGCGAATCCATTTGCTGAACTGGGATGTACTTCCCATGCGGGAGGCCCCCAGTTCAGTTCTCAGCCCCAGTTCTGCCCCTGACTTGAGGGAGCATGCCTCCCATGTGGGAGGCCCCCAGCCCAGCTCCTACCCTGGATGGCCCCCGCCCACCTCTATGGAACAAAACCATGTTGAAAACTGATGACGTACACCTAGGAGACTGCTCTGGGCCCTCTCCCTTCTCTCTGACTCTGTCAAAAACAATAAAATAAAATAAATCTAAAAATAAAAAGACTGAGTCTTTCTATGTTGCATTGCTCTACTGTGTCATTATTTCCATAGTCCCATGGGAACACCTGTCAGTCTAGACTACACTGGGCATGCACTAGTGACAAGTAACAAAAGCTGACTTTGGACAATTTAAAAAATAAGAAAAATATATTGCAAGGATTGGGGGAGCTCATAGAATTGAAGGGAACACTGAGGAAGCTGGCTTGTAGCTAGCAAGAAAGGTGAGATGGGCTAGATTGTACACCTCAAAAAAACTCATAAAGTTGACACCATAACCAACAGTACCTTAGAATGTGACTGTATTGGGGCTTTTAAAGAGGTGATTAAGTTAAAACGAGGGCATTGGGGGGGACCCAAACCCAATTTGACTAGTGTCCTTCTAAGAAGAAGACATTAGGACACACAGAGAGACACCAGGGATGTACATGAACAAAAGAAAGACCATGTGAGGACACAGCAAGAAGGCAGCCATCTGCAAGCCAAAAAGAGGTGTCAACGGAACCCAAACCTGCTGACCTCTTGTATAGGTGTTTAACCTTCAGATCTGTGAGAAAATATGCATCTATTATTTGTGGTATTTTGCCACTCAGTCTGTGGGATTTTGTTATGGCAGCTCTACTAAACTATTATAACACAGGGGCTTGGCAGTAAGCTCTGAGGATCGTCACTGAAACAAATAGGTAAATTCCCACCCATTTTGTCTCTGCTCACATTGAAGTCCTGCTACAGAAATCCCATTATCTGAGCTTGAATTCAGGTCATGGACCTACATCCCCACCAGGTTAGTGAGATGACTGGCTTGTTTTAAGTAGCTTCTTGGAGGACCCCCTTGGGTCCCATGATGAAGAGAGCAGAGAACCTTGAGTCTCTCCAAGAATGCCGCAGTAGGCAAAGAGAGAATTTCCCACTAGGGAATCTGGTATGGCTAGGAAAGGGAAACAGATTCTGAGATGCCAAGAAAAAAAAATGAAAAATGTTCTTTATGTTCTGCTCTGATAAGCCATTCTAAATTCATCTGATTTTAAAACCACCATTTTACTTTCTTGATAAAAAATAAAAACTCAGTTTGGTATGCATGCTTTCTATTTTTAATACACTAAGGAGTATGGTGTAGGGGACTATGAAATTAATCTTTGCTTTGGAATTCATTCCATCCCCATCATACCAGAGCAAGTTACCCAGGACATTGTGATTTATAATAAGAAATACATATCAGATCCTCATCCCAGGTCCTCACACCTAACACCCTTGGAATTTCCTAAGGGATGAGGAAGATTAAGGTGTCTTTTGTGATGTCAATGGGGTAATTTTGGGTGCACCTAGAAAGGGCATGGAAGCTCCATGACCTTTCTCCATACCTTACCCTATACGTCTCGTCCATCTGGCTACTCCTAAGTTATAGTCTTTTATAATAAATGGGTAATCTAGTAAGTAAAATGAGTTCTGTGAGCTGCTCTAGCAAATTAATCAAACCCAAGCAGGGATTGCAGGAACCTTTAATTTATAGTTGATCAGAAGCACAGGTAACAACTTGGATTTGAGATTGGTATCTGAGGTGAGCCATGAGACAGTCTTGTAGGATTCCAATTTCAACACAAACCACTTCAGAAAATTAGAAGCAATGTCGACAGTTTGGGTGAAGATGATGTTTTCACAGAGACCCTACTTCAGTTTTCTCCTCTGTTCCAAACTATAAACCCACTCAACCATTCTTAGGACATATGGCTTCACCAAGGTCTCTCTGATTAGGTGGGGTGGTTTTGCTGCCAGAGCTAGAAGCAAATCTATAGACTATCCTATCATAGGCCTTTGTCTTGGAGCAAATCCAAATTCTGATCAAGCTCTAGCCTTTTTCAAATGAGCTTTGCATAAAATAAATCCCAATGACTGATCCATTTCCAGATGACAAAGGTGGCAGGTCCCCCTGAAGTTTCCACTGGCAAGAACTTTACAAACAAGAAGCATAAGAACCCAGCACCATGTTTCATAATACGATTAATGAGAACTTCCATTTATTGGAATGCTGTGCTCAATGGGTCACACATTTTAGCTATTCTTTATAATCCCATTTTACACTAAGGAATCTGAGTAATCTTTACAAATTGACACAACTAGTAAGAGGAGAGCAGTGTTTGAGCATGCATCTGATTGAAAAGCCAAGGAATGCACAAACTTGTGTTTTTATGTTTTCCAACCCAAACTAGACCCTGTGTAAGCAAAGAGAAATAAATACTCACATTTATGCTGTAAGAAATGTTCTTTAATACCTGTTAAAAGAAGCCATCTGATTTCCAAACCTTGAGGGGAAATGATGACTATATATCTTCACCTGGGTATACGAGAGCCATCCGGAAAGTATCCAGCTGCGTGATATGAAAAATAGAGGCATTTCTAGTTCCATTTTTTTCCAGACAGCTCTTGTAGTTAGAGCCCATGATCACTTCCATTTGTTTGGATTAAGTCAATTACTGAAATAACTTTCAAACTGATTAATTTTTCTCTTCAGTCTCCAAAATACCAAGACAGAAAATAAAATGACTTTTCCTTGATATTCAGTTCCTGGGCTCTCTAGAATTTGCTTAGGAGTGTCCATGAACCACAGATCAAGAACCCGTAGCCTTGATCAGGAGGAGAGACTAAGAGTGGGGCCACATTCCCTGCCACGTAGAAAGACCCATTGTCCGTTCACTAGGAGAAAGTTGATGGGCTCCCAAAGGAAGTGCTCTCACTAAAACTTAAAAAATAACAGCAGATCAGGGGGTAGGCAAACTGCAAGCTTTGGGTCAAATCCAGCCCTCTACCTGTTTTTGGAAGTAAAGTTCTATGAGAACATGGGCACACCTCTTTGTGTATGTCTTCTCTATAGTTGCTTTTTTGCAATTATACAAGGGCAAAGTGGAACAGAGAGTGTATGGCTCCCCTCCTCCCAAAAATATATTTCCTCTCTAGCCCTTTACAGAAAATGTTCCAACCCCTGTGATGGAAACATTCCCCTGAGACACACTGCACTGCAAATAAATCCCAAAGTCCCTAATGTGAACCCCCAAGCGCCCTCAGGTCTCTTCCCTCCTGGACTCAGCCTTCTAAGATCCAGCCACCCAGAACTTTGTACAGTCCCTCAAAAGCTCAATGCTCTCTTTCCTTTAAGTCTTCTGCTTAGGACAGCACACCCCTCCCCCTCCTCCCCTTTCTCCTTTAGAATCACATTGCTAACTATCCTTAGAGGCTCAGCTTAGCCGTCTGTCACTGCCTCCTAGAAGCATTTCCTGGTCCCCATATCTGTGAAAAACTCCCCTTCTCCGCTCCCATGGCTCCTTGATCACCCCTGTAACAAGCTGTTTGTAATTATCCAGATTTCCTTCCCCTTCTGTAAGCAACTTAAGAGCAGAGGTCCCAGCTGTCCCCAGCACCTAGCACAGTGCTAGGCACATAGCAGGCCCTGCATAGATTTTGAATTACTCAGATTTTCAAACGCTTGGAAATTTATTTGTTCAGACCATCTCACTTCTGGAATTTTTCTTTATTAATGATTCTACTCTGGGCTGCACAAACCTTTACCTTTTCATTTCTTTCTATTCACTTGAACTTTACTATGAGCATTTTGGTCACCCCAGGCATGTGATGATTATCTCAAACCAGCATGAATTTACTACTCACCACTATTGAGTAATTAAGGAATTTTCTGAGTCCCCATGCACACCCCTATATGTGGAATGTGTATTCCTTCCAAAAGGCACCCCTGAGCACTGTCCATACAAAGGAGGAAGCGATAACTCTGCAGGCTGAGTGGGAGTTAGGAGACAGTCTTACACACACCCTGATGGTGTGGTTTCCCACACTGAAGGAAATTAGAATGGTGGGAAAGAAGGCAGAGAATAAAGGGGAGCTGCACAGTATGTCTGGTCTCATGTTTTATAGAGGAGGTTGTGGTTTGGATAATTCTTCTTTTATGAAAGCCATTTAATCTTCTCTTCTTTGGGTTCTCCACTGTACTCACAGAGATAAATGAGGCTAATTCCTCAAATCTCCATGATTAAAAGCCTGCCCCCTTGGGGGAAGCCGGGATGGCTCAGTGGGTTAGGCACTCACTTTGCAGGCCTGGGGACCGAGGATCGAATCCCAGCCCCAGCCCGTGCAGACCCATATGCTGAACTGGGGAGTGCCCCCAGTTCGGTTCTCACGGGGTGAAACACCGGCCCAGTTCCTGCCCTGTGCCGCCCCGCCCTCCTGTGGAATGAAACTATGTGGAAAAACCAATGATGTGCAACTATGGAGACGGCTCTGGGCCCTCCCCCTTCTCTCTGTCTCTGACTCTATCTCTCTATCTCTCTCTCTGTCAAAAACAATAAATAAATCTTAAAAAAAAAAAAAGCCAGCCCCTTTTAGATGGATAGACATGAAAGGAAAAATGGGTTTGCCTAATGCCAGGCTCCTCCCAGCAGGATGAGCATCAGTAATTATCCTGTGTAGCGTCTAACTTTGCAGCAACATCAGCCCAGCGTCATTCCATCTTCTGCCGACTGCACCCAGATTAGTAAAGCCAGATTGGCCTGACAATTGAGATTGTTTCCCTGGCTGTATGATGTGCTCTGGGTCTAGAAATGGGCCCTGTTATGCTCCAGTAGATGCCTCAGGTGACATATCAGAGCCCTGACCAGGCTCTGGGTGTATTTCCAGTGACACGTAAAACCCTTATGTTACACGCTAAGGGCATTTTGTTCATATTCTGCTAGCATGTTTATTTTGTGCACACTGGCCTTCTTCCATCATTTTCCACATAGACATATTTAGTATCTCATATAATTTACAAATTTTGGAAGTCCTGACTTAGATAGTGAAAACCATTCCAAACACAAATTCATGAATCTGTGAGTAAAACGTGAAGGAATCTGGCCATATTCCTAAGCAGTGCTCTTTATTGCTCTTTTTTCTTTAACTTATTACTTTCAGGTCTGGAGTTCAAACTCTGCCCCACAATGCCAAGGGTCACTATAACTACACCAATTTCCCGAAGGACCAAGGTCAGAACAATGAAGCAATCTACCACTACAGCATGGCCCTCAAGTAAGCACCATACACCACATGGGTGTCACTGTTGTACTTTTCAGGTCCTGGTCTGTTTTACTCGCCCCTCCCAGTATTGGGGAGATTTCTTTGTTTCTCTCGATAATGAACATCTCCTTAAAGTTGGTATAGATCTCAGACTCTGAGTCTTATGGGTCAGTGTTCACATCTATGATAACTGTAGTCACTCTACCTTGCTTCTAACTCTTGGTGTTTTCCTGTAAAATTTCCATTGCTACACTTTCTGCAATGAAGTGATGCACAGTTGACTACATAGATCCCACCCAGCTAACAGGAGCTGGGTGTCAACAATACACTGATCAGGGGATGCTAGGATGGCTCAGTGGGTTGAGCACTTATCTTGCAGCAAGGGGTCTGAGGATTGAGTCCCAGCCCCGGCCCGTGCAGACCCATATGTTGAACTGGGACCTGCTCGCCATGTGGGAGGCCTCCAGTTGGGTTTTCACCCTGTGTGGCCCCACATCCACCTGTGGAAGGAAACTATGTCAGAAACCAACAATGTACAGCTATGGAGACTGCTCTTGGCCTGCCCCCTTCTCCCTGTGTCGCTCTGTCTTTCTCTCTCTCTCTCTCTCTCTCTCTCTCTCTCTCTCTCTCTCTCTCTCTCTCTTGCTCTCTCTCACAATAAAATAAATCTTAAAAAAAAATACACTGATAAGCTCTCATGTATTCCAGTGAATTATTAATATTGTATATATGGAAAAGTCTAAGTCTCCCATTACTTGAGAAAGATATCTATGAAGCAATTTGAAAGCAATTAAGATGCCCTACCATGTCGTGTTAAATTAAAAGTAAAATGACAAGGTACTTTATTGCCATGTTTGGAAATTAAGGATTTTTAAAAACAAGTATATGTTTGTCCAGGTAAAGAGTTCTCATGCTCTCCGCACACCTTTCACTGGGCTGCAGTATATGGAGCATGCTGATGCCTACCGGTATGTCTTTATTTCATTCTCAGGACAAGCCCGTTGCTGTAATGGCGCTCAGGCATGCTTTTTGTATTGTATCTCAGTGCTGAGTTTTCATGATTTTCAAGATTCCCAATAGAAAATATAGGTGACCTCAAAAATATGGAGACTTGACAAATAAAATATATGAGAGTTCAGTAAAACAAGGTCAATTTACCATTGAATACTATAACACTCGTAGAAGCCTTGTCAGCAGGATTCTGTGCTCACGGGTGGGCCTACACTGGTTGAGATGTCTAATACAGTTCTACTTCTGTAGATGCTTGAAACACATATACCAGCTGGTATACATAGCAGAAAAATATATTTTACTTAAGATATTCAGGCTCTGTTTCTAAAGTTATAACAGGATGTCCACTATGCTTACTTGACCTGAAAATATATAGGATGAAAGAAAATGTTTTCATCACTTATTTTCTATTCTTAAAATCTATTTTCTGTCAGGTTCAACTAGAAATACAAGGCTGACTATAGCTCACTTGTGATACGGATATAAAATGGGTGGGAGTCACGGTGGGTGATTTTTAAAGGAGCATAGTGTCAGTCAAACACTTTGAGCCTATCTCCAGTGAAACAATAAAAATAAAGGTAGTTTTATTAAATGTGCCTTTGTGAGAAATGTGTTTCTTGAGCGGTGAAATACAAAACAAAGTTACAAATATACAGCAGAGTGATTAATGAAATATTTTATCCTCTCAGACCAGGCTCACCACTGGCTGGTTCAAAATACTTTCCTTAGTGTGTGGAGGCCCCTGTTGTGAATATTCAACAGATGTTGGTGTCTTTTGAAATAAATTGTCATTTTTTATCAGTATCAGCAAAAAAGGGAAAAATGCCAGGATGATTCACCATTTTGGTGATTATTTATCCTAGGTGACTAAAAAATTGCCTTTATTTTGATATTGGTAGCTTTACATGAAAGTTGGTGAGAAAGGAATTCTTTTCCCTTCCAAATGCCTCTCCCTTCTCCCCACCTGGATGTACCTCATCCTTTCCATATTTGCACACACCAAGACAGTAATGGCGAATTGCAGGGTTAAAGCATCTGGGGTCGTTCCCACAATCATCATTGCAGGCCTAATGAGTGTGTAGATTCCAAAGGCAATGGTGTTGCTAGTCATTTGAATTACATTTATTGCCAGCCAATCACGTTTTGGCTAGCTTACATTTCTCAAGCTAGCCTAATATTAAACTGATAATTATATACAACATGACTACTCTGCCTCTTTTAAATTTTTATTTCTACAATATGACAGAATTACCTCTACCCCCTTCCCTGTGGGCATGGCCCACTTAAGTATATTTGTATGGAATGGGAAAACTTTCCCTGGAAAAATACTGTATTTAAAGTCACAGTTTCAGTTTAAAACCTGACTCATTAAAAAAAAAAAAAGTCAAAACCCTTCTTAAATCTTCAGCAAATAAGAATGTTAGGGTTGCTTTGCTGTGAGGAACAGTTCTCATGTTTATATCCATTTTGGGTTCTATAAATTTTTGATTCTGTATGTTGGAGAATCAGAAAACCACTGGTGGATCTGCCATTTGCCTCCAAAGCTTCCTGACCACACAGTTACCCTAAATAAGGTTTCTACTGTCCCGCCTCACATGATGGGAACACAGAGTCTACAGACCACCAGTATCTCAGTTCTTTCTGCACAAGCCCTCCTACGAGATGCGAGACCCTGTCTGAATAAAGGGCAGCTGTCCCTTAGTGAACTTCTAATTGGTCAATAGTTGGTTAATTGATTTAAAAAGTTAAAGTGACAAATCATAAAGCAAATATTATTTAACCTTCAACATTTTATTTTAACCTAACACATACAACTGTATACCCATTCAATATTTTAAAGTCAGGCCAAGGCCTTTTAATAAGAGGTCGTCAATTAGAAAATTAAATTATCATTCTCACATAAACCACATCCAAAATGCCTCATCTATAGTTATCAGCAGTTTTAATATTTTTCAGTAAAAGGAACATTTCAAGACTCTTGTAAGTTGAGTAGAGAGTCCGTGATTCTCCGAATTTTTTTCTCCTCATTTTTTAGTTATCTCACTGACATCTAATCGAGCAGCAGTTTCATGTTTTAGCAGCTTCACCTTTTTTAGTCTTTCTAAAGCACTTATCTGGTTGTCATAGAAATGACTTCTTTCACAGTCAAATTTTATCCATTTATAGAATGTTTTTACTAAATTGCATAATTGCAATAAAAAGTGCAACTGAGTAAACTTGGAAATCATCATGAAGTCACTCTGAGCAACCGAAAAACAACCAGTGGGAGTAGAGGTGCACAGGTAAGACAGAGCAGAGCACTTCCCGAAGTGTTCATGAGGCTCTGACTAAACCTCACTGAGGGACTGGACAGTGTTCCTTTGTTTTCAGCTACACTTGACATTCACTATTATTTTATATTAGTTTCAGGTGTACAGTATAATGGTTAGACATTTATATCATTTATCCCCCAGTGATCCCCCAGATTAGTCTAGTCCCCCCTGGCACTACACATAATTGTTGTAACTTTATTGACTATACAAGGGGGAATCCCCAAAAATGGAATTTATTTATTAAAAAATTGTATATTAATTTTTACATGTTTAAACTTCAGTCACCTCCAATGTACTCTCTGTTTGATGCAATACACCTATCAAGATGCGTTTTCCATGGCTCAAAACAGTTTTTGAACTCATCAATTTTGATGCCTTTTAGTAATTCTGCTGTTTTTTGTTTCACCTCTTCCACACCAGCAAAATGCTTCCCTTTGAGGACTGTTGTCATCAGGGGAAACAAAAGAAGTTGCTTGCAGTGAGAACAGCTGTGTGTGTCAGGGGGCAGGAGGAGGGTCCCCAGGGGTCATGCCATTTTTTGGTCAAAAACTGCTGAATACTCAGAGAGCTGTGGGCAGATGTATTATCATGCCACACATTGTTCGTGTAAATCACCCATCATGAAAAGGGCAAACACTTAAAAGAGTCTCCAAAACAAATTCACTGAAGCCGAATGCAGCCTCTCACAACACCAGCTAGTACACAATGCAGATGGGTTCCTAGAACACTCACCTAGCTGGGGAAGCCTGTACTACAAGGGTCTGCCCTCCAGAAGACAATTCCGTTATTGGAAGGTACCCCTCATACTCTATGCTATACTTTGCATCCCCATAACTATTTTGTAACTATCTGGTGACTCTTTTAAGTAAAGATTACTTAAAAAAGAGTTTTTAGGGGAAGCCAGGTTGGCTCAGTGGGTTAGGCGCTCACTTTGCAGCCCTGGGGACCGAGGATCAAATCCCGGCCCCAGCCCATGCGGACCCATATGCTGAACTGGGTAGTGCCCCCAGTTCGGTTCTCACCGGGGTGAGACCCCGGACCAGTTCCTGCCCTGTGCAGCCCCGCCCACCTGTGGAATGAAACTATGTGGAAAAACCAATGATGTGCAACTATGGAGACTGTTCTGGGCCCTCCCCCTTCTCTCTGTCTCTGACTCTTTCTCTCTCTCTCTCTATTTCTGTCAAAAACAATAAATAAATCTTTAAAAAAAAAAGAGTTTTTACTATAGGTGAAACATAGCTCTTATAGGTTAAATAGTAAGAACTATACTTTCTACTATTGTTCAGACTCATTGGATTAAAACTATTGGTTATTTTCAGCTGGTCATCAAGAATCCTGAATCAGGGAATTCACAATAAGGTTTGTTGAGTCAAGCTGGTCTCTCCAATGTCACCAGACTATTACCCCATGTTCCAGTGAACATTTGCAGATGTGACTCAGGTGTTTGGATTTCAGGCCTGTGCAGGATCTAATCCTGATAGGAGGGCTGAGATCTGCAGTCACCCAGACAATTACGTTCTTCTTCACATGTATGGTTTCAGCTCAAAATTAACAGTAAATCAACTAAGATTGATTTTCTTCCCCAGTATTGGAGTCAAACTGGAGACATCTTACCCTGCCCAATGGAAGACTCAGGTGGGCCTGGACAGCCATAGGACCCTTAGAATCGCCTTATAAAGTCCTGATGTGTCTGTTATTGATGTTTTAAACAGAAGCTTTGAAGGAATGAAAACTGTGCAAATAGGATTGAAGTTCCTAGTCATGTTTTCTGTCTGTATAACTAGAGAAGAAGGCCTATGCTCTTAAGGATTCTGTACAAAGGAAACCCTATCCCATTTTCTTTTAATTTACTAAAATATGGTAAAGGAAAGTCCTGATATTGTTCTTGTTAAAATTCATTCCATGCACAGAGACTTGTTATGATAATGATCCCAATGATATAGTACTTAATCATCCTTCCCGTATGGACAACTGGAACTCCTCAAGAAACACGGCATAAGACTTGGATGTGTGTGTTTTCAATAAGAAAAAAAAACAACAATATTTCTAAAAGAAATAAATGGGTGACTCGTAAAACATATCATTAGAACTGTAATGAAATATAACAAAGGCTAATTGCAAGTCCAAATTAACCTATTTTTATGATATCCTAAGTGCATTCAATAAGATTATTACATGTCTTATGAAAAGTATGTTCAATAAACGTGTGTAGTAAAAACTAGGACCCAATGAGTAGGAAAAAGAAAACATGACCTTATTAATACAAGCTATTTTGAATGACCTTTTAAAGTAACTCTCATAACTACAAATGGCCTGAGACGCTGGCTGGCCTGTACATCTAGAAGAGATTAAAATTCCAGCACCACTTGTCCAGATTTAACACATGGAGATGGTTCCACTCGGGGTTACTGTATTATTATATTGGTGCTCACGCTTAGAGACCGGAATATCCTCTGTGATATCTCATTTGGAAACTTGACATTATTTGTTTTGTCTTCTTGGTGATGAAATTACATCCTCGCTATACATGTTAAGTCTGGAATTCTTAATTATTAAATCCAAGAAGCATTATTTTATAATAATAAAAAAAGTAGAAAAACTAGAGTTCTTTTAGTCACATAGTGACTACATATCTAGATGCAACTTAAAATCAAAGCAATATAATTTCATTTAAAACTTTTTTTTTGCCTCAAAGCACTCTTGCAACATCAAAAATTAGTTGAATGAATAATCTATTATGAGTCCAGTCCATTAGGCAATTTTGTCATGGTGGTGTTTAGATTGTCCATAAAAATCGGGATAGTGGTATTAGCAATCTCCCAGAGCTCTTATGAAAATTAAATCAGTTACTCCATGTTACTTACAGTACCTAACCATTCACTCTATGTTAGCTATTACTATGTTTACAACTTTGACCCATATCTCTGCTCTCCACTGCTCGCTCCGCCCCAACCATTACCACTAGCACCATCATTATCTCTAGCCCAGATCCCTGAATTAACTCCCCCTGGCCTCCCTGCCTCCACTGTTGTCTCTGCCCCATCAATTCTCACCTGGGCAACCTCAAAATTCATGGATCCTTAGTGGAAGTCACTACTCTGCTCAGAGCCTAGCACCAGCCACACGTCACCCAAAATAAAGCCAAAGCCTTCACAACAGTCTGCACACTCCTTCAGTCTGCCCCGTCCCTCTCTGTCCCCTCAAGTGTGCACCCTTCTTATTCCCTCAGTTCCAGCCTCACTAGGCTCCACAGGCACAAGCCTGAGTCTAGGCTTTTGCACTTGAGGTTCCCCCTGCCCACAATGCTTTTCCCCTAACTTCCCTGCTTCCTTCTGGTCTTCTGACGCCTCCTCCAGGAGGCCTTCCTTGACCACCCTACATCAAATCACTCCCAACCCCAGCACTTCCTCCCCTCTCTTCCCAGATTTGTTTTCCTCCACAGATCTTACCACCCTCTGACACATTGATTTGTTTTGTTCATTGTCTGTCTCCCTCCACTAGAAGAGCAGATATTTTTCTTTATGTCCTAGCACATGGCACCATAGCAGGCACATGGCAGGCCTACAATAAATACTTGTTGTATGTATGAATGTTCCATCTAGTACTGGTTTTTTTTTAACAAGTGAATTGTCTGAAACAAACAAAAATCTTTTGAAAATTTTACAATTTTTCTTCTATACTTTCTATTTCTCCTAAGGCATTATCTATTGTGTTTACTTATTCCTGTATTCCTCTGGTTTATTAAAGTTTATGACTCATTTCTAAATTGATTTTTTTTATTTTATTTCTAATTTTTTCCTGCATTCAGTCACCTGGTTTCTGTGTTTTTCTCATTCTGATTTATGTTCCTCATGTCTTGCATCATTTTCAGCCCATTTTGAAATAATAGGTTATAGGTTTTACCTGGGTTGTGGGTGCATCTTCCTGGTGTGCTTTCTTTGTCTCTATAAATGTTATTCTTCTCCTTGTTGTTGCTTTTTTACTATGCAGCTCCTGAACTTTCAGAACCAGGCACAGTTCAGGGTAGCTTTCTAACTGCACAGAGCTCACACACACTCACTCATACTAACTTACACTTTCACATTCATACACACTCACATGCTCATGCACACTCACACATCCAAGCACATTCACACTCATGCACACCCAGTCATGCTCATGTACACTCACATGCATGCTTACACACCTACTCACTCTCACATGCCCACTCACTCACTCATGCACACATACTCATACACTGGCACACACTCATGCATGCTAATATACACTCATACGCTCACACACAAACACACTCACACATAAACATACTCACTTATACTCAAACACTCACATGCTCACACACACTCATACATACACTCAAACACACACACTCACACTCATGCACTTACACTCATGCACACCAATACACACCCACATACATTTACTCTCCAGCACACCCATTCACACTCACAGTGCTCACAGACTCAGTCACTAAAACACATGCACACTCATACACTAAGATGCACACACTCTCACACACTCACACATACTCACACGCACATTCACTCACACACACTCACACTGAGGGGAGCAAGTCAAAGGCTTTTCTGAAGATGAGAAAGCAATGGGAGAGAGAGCGAGCCGGATGATTCAGCCTGGCTTGGGTTCATGTGGAAAGGATTGTGTTAATTCAGAGTTTCTGCAGCTGCATGGGCTGCACTCCATCTCTACATGAAAGACCCAAGGACCCTAAAATAAATGCATTATAGGAAAGTGTATATTCAGAAGAGAAGCAACCACATTTGTTATAAAGTAGCAGTCGTAGCCATGGGAACTTTAACACAAATCATTTCAGTGGTTCCCCAGCAGCCTTATGAGAGGTACCATGGGCTCCACTATTACAGGGAAAGAAATTAAGGTTCAGCCACAAATCCAACCCACACAGCTAGAAAATGTCATAGTCATTATAAAGCTGAGGGCTTCTGACTCCCAATCTAGTTTCTTTCCACTTCCCAAAGCAGCTTTCCATCCATCCTGCCCCAACACACACACAAAAAGGTTAGATTATATCAACAGTATTGTGTTTTCAGGAACAGAAAAGTGTGGTAGTAATTTTAAGGAAGACGTTCATTAGATAAATTCCTTACTTTCTGGTCCTTACAGAGTTCAGCCTCAACTCATAATAGTCTGATGTTTAGAGGACTCATTTCCTGACACTTCAACCACAGTCTTACTTTAAACCATGCTGGCAAATAAACAGGAAGAAGGTTTTCTGGGACATCCTTGTTATAACATGCACTAGTTCAGGTTGGGATCATTGGTCATTATTTCCTGAGGATGGGGAGGAACCCCTGCACTGAGCAGAGAAAAGGCTCACATAGTGACAGCTCAGTGACATCTTCTGACATCAATGTGTCTGGGGTAAATTTTAGTCCTGAAAAACCTAGGTTTTGTGGATAGTTTTTTTGGTTTTTGCTTTTGTTTTTTAACTGTTTTTTGTTGTTCTTTCTTTCTTTCTTTCTTTCTTTCTTATAGTTAAACTTAAGCATGGTTAACCTCTAATAAATAAAATCTGGGAATAAAATCAAGTAAATCTGGATGTGTACACACAAAAGGGGAAATTACAAACTGGAACACAAGGGGCAATTTTCTTGAGCATGAAATTACAATTCATTTGAACAATGAAAAATTGATGGCATTCATAACACATAAATAGATTGTACAAACTCTAACACCTACAGAATTTTGGTTAAAGATAGAGCTTTAAAATAGTAGAACCAAAAACACTTTGTTTTTAATTTAATTTTTATATAACACCTGGTGAGTCAAGTCTTGTTCTTTTACTGAGTATTATTGATTTTAATAGACTTTCAATTATGGCATTGTTTTCAGAGATGTGTTCATTTTATGTGATAGAAAGCAAAATTTTCCAGTTCAAGAAGTAAACTTATTGGCTCAGCTTATATTTCACTTCTGTTTAAGTACTCTTCTCTGAAATGTTATAGTTGAATGGATTAACCAACCAAAAAAATTCAACAATTATTCCACATGATCAATTTGTAGCAGCATATTTACATAATATATATGCTATTTGACTGTTGAGCTATATGACCAGAGCTCAAAGGGCTATAGTCGCTATTGTACTGAAGCCTAAACCATTTCTCATATTGTGTGGGAAAACAATTAGATCTAGCAGAATCATCGGCCTCTTCACACTTTAAGAACACAAGTGCTTCTGAGGTACCGGTACTAGGTATTTTGTTTATTTGTTGGTATATTTATTATATTTTACTTAGTTTCTCCTAGATTTGGTTCCCTCAAATGAAAGGTATGCATAATTGTTTTCCTGGGGGTGGGGGATGAGGATAATTAAATGAGATAATATATGAAAAAATGTAAATCGCGAAGTATAAGACAAATGTAAAATGTCATTACCACGATTTTAGATCATTTGAAATTATTTTCTTTTATTCCTGAATTCTACCTTTCTTTTAACCAAATACAATGACTAAGAGGAAAGGAAAAGTTTTTCTTGCTTACATACTTAACTACTTCTACTTTAAAAATACTGTTAGATGCAAAGTAAAAGACCCTTAAATATATATACACTGCTTATCAAACATTAAGCTTTCCAATATCTGACTAAAAATTCTCAATAAATCAGAGATTTTTTCCATGACTAATATCTTCCATCTTTCTTTTTTTGCAGCTCATCCAGCTATTTATCTTTGTACTTATATTTGTTATTAAAAATGAAACAATAAAAAATTACTTGAGTATTCTGCATATGTTCTTATAATAATTTTTTTTAATTTATCTTATAGGAAAAAGTGATTTTAAAAAATCACAATAGGGGGATACTAGGATAGCTCAGCAGGTTGAGTGCTTGCCTTGCAACCATGAGGTCCGGAAATCAAATCCTGGCCCCAACCTGTGCAAACACATATGCTGAACTGTGGTGCAACTTGTGACCACCAGGATGGCGTAGCGGTGAAGTTTCCCACCCTGCATAGTCCCACCTCCACCTGTGTGGAATGAAACTATGTCATGATGTACAACTATGGAGACTGCTGTGGGCCCTCCTCCTTCTCTCTGTCTCTCTCTGTCTCTGTTTCTCTCTCTCTCTCTCTCTCTCTCTCTCTCTCTCTCTCTCTCTCTCTCTCACCTTCTCTCATTCTCAAACAATAAAATAAAATATTTAAAAAAACAGAAAAGAAAGAAAAAATGGTAAAAGCAACAAAATGCAGTGGCTATTCACGTTGGATCTTCAAAAATGGAGTAAAAATCACCAGCCTCTCCAAGTCAATGAAGTATTTGTTTTTATACCAATGGAATTCTATGAGTTTCTTTAGATGGGGTGAGAAATAACTATAACACAGAGTTTTTGTATAACATACTTGTAGAATTCAGTGTCAAGATATATTTAAATTTATTCTGACAGTTGATGTAGAGACACAAATATCTCTTAAATTATTCATCTTTCCAGTAGAAATAATACCTTCTTGACTTTCCTGGCGATCTAAGCGCCAATATAATTCAAACACATATTTAACCAAAAGAAATACACAAAGTAGGTTTTACCTTTGCATGGGTCTGAGATAAGTGGGAGGAAAATATGTTTTATAAAACTAAATTTATAAAATATCAGAAGTGATACCTTGTACTTGGTTGTTGAAGAATATCTTAAATCAAATAAATAATGTAGAGCTGACCCGTAGTTGAGTAAAACAGCAGAAATTTTTACCAATCAGATACCTCAAGAGGGGATATTATGAGCAGACCTTTGTCATTACCAAGAACAAAAAGCTGTCTGCACATTAACCAGATCTCCATCTGTATTACCACTAGCAGGCATGTCCAACCTGTGGCCCAGGACAGCTTTGAATAAGGCCCAAAACAAATTCTTAAAACATTATGAATGTCTTTTGCTACCTTCTTTTTAGCTCATCAGCTATGGTTAGTGTTAGTGTATTTTATGTGTGGCCCAAGACAAATTCCTTTTCCAACATGGCCCAGGGAAGCCAAAACGTTGAACATCACTCAAGCTGGAGCTTGGTAATAGAATCAGTACATTATGGTAAATACTGGCAAGCCAATTCTAGTTTAGGGCTATTTGTTAAAATAAAGTCTCTACCCTGACTTTGAACAAAAGGTTTTCTCTGTTCACTGAGCTTTTTTTTTTTTTTTTTAACTACTTCTTCTTGATGTTTCTTTCTAATTTTGAGAGTTCCGAGATGAACTTATTTTCTATTTCAGGTCAAAAAGAAAAAGAAGAGAAAAACAATTCTGTGGTCAATGAACAGGACTATTTAAATGACAGTGGGATGGTGAGTGAATTTAAAGTCCTAGGAGGTGGGCTGAGAGCCAGCTGGAGAGGGTGCTTCTCGACACTATGGAAGGCACTGTGAATCCATGCTGGAAGCTCTTACTGACTTTGGTCCAACATTTCCCCTAGTTAGTGCTTCCACCTCTGTTGTTTACTTCAAAGGCCCTAAAACTCAGAGAAATGAGGAAAGGATCAAGTTTTAAGAAATGACTTCTGTGATGAAAGGAGGAAAATGTCCCAAGTAGGCTCTCTATGGATCTTTGTCATCAAGGAAACAAAAAGTACGGGAATTGCCCTATCAGGTTCACTGGGCACTCTCTAACACTATGACAGGCAACAGGGCTTAAGTCAATAAATCCTGGCTGAGATACACAATTTGTCTTCACTTTCAGGGAGTAACAAAGTAGATCTCGAGTCTAAGACACCCAGATCTTTCACAGGCATGGAACACAAGAGTATTTTTTGCCTCCGATCATAGTTACAAAATCCTCTAGCTCCTTTCGAGACAGCACTTGGGATTTGCTATCCCTCAGTGACTGCTTTCTGCAGGCTTGGGGAGAGAGCGGGCCTTAGCATATGGGCTTAGGTTCTATTTTGCCACGTCCTCGGCAAGAAAATTCTCCCATGAAGTCTTTTCCTTTTAAAGTTACATATTACCCTTAGCACCTATGGATAAATTACAGGGAGAAAAAACTGATTCTTTTGAGTGTGGAATAATCATTGTTCACAATAAAGTTCATTTATCAATAAGGAAATTTTACTTATCAATAACAAAAGTTGTACCTAATTTCATCAGCTCCTGATGTTTAGCCAAGCTAATGACAATGGCTTATATTTGTATGGTACTTTGTAGTATTCTGACTGTAAGTTACTATTTTATTAGAACCTCACAATTAGCCTGAGAACCAAAAAGGTACAAAGAGACCAGGGAAGCCCTGAAGATTCAATAACTTGCTAAGGGTCACACAGCAAGTTAGTTTCAGGGCTGGGGTTGCCAACCTGCTTTACCACCTGCCCCTTCACACACAGACTGTATTATCTGTAGATGACTCAATTCAGTCAATTAAAATTGTAGTAGTAGCTAACATCTAAAATTAATACTCTGCACTTTATAGATTTCGTCCACAGTCATTACTTAATCTCATTGTTACAACAACATTTTGAGACTGCTGGTATTATAATCATTCCCATTGAAATATAAGAAAACTGAGGTTTGGCAATCTAATGTGACTTTGGTCTTGACTGTGGAAGATTCAGGCTTGAATCTATGTCCTTTGATTCCTGTCCACTTCCTTATCCATTACTTAATGCTGCTCAAATACCTCTCCAATGCAGAAATTTATATTTAACATAATAATGATGTATGTTTACTTCTTTGGGAAAAAACATCTTCCTAATTATATTTTCTCCTACAGAGACAATAAAATTAGTTTACATTTCCTAAGCCAGCATCCCTGAATGACAAGGAGAAGTGACCCAGAAAACAGCAGAGATCATCAAAATTTAGATAACTCTGAACTTTAATACACTCTCCTTAAGATACATATGCCTCTAAATTATAGCAGTGGGTCAAAGGTAGAAAAAGAAAAAGGAGGGGAAAAAAAAAGAAGTATTTTCTATTTTAATTTGTATTTTTTTTTTTTTTGCTTAATTTTTACTGATTTAAGACTCTGTTTACTTCTCTGTGGACTGCTAACATTTTAGCCTCCAAAAGCATTATTCTTTCTGTAGTATGTACCAAAAAAATTGTGAAAGTCATGTAGAGAGCTGACCTAGTGCAAATAATCCTTGTCCGTAGAAATTCAAATTGTTTCCAGCAGAATACTACGGATTATTCCCCTGTGGACACTGACCAGTTTTGTTTTCCATGTGTAAATTCGTTATGACATTCCTCTGAATTCTGAACTAGTTATGATATTTTACTGGTTCTCTTATTACTTAATGAGTTAAATAAAATAGTTAGCATATAACAGCCATAATTTTACCTTTAAAAAATCCTTTAGATCTGGAACTTAATATTCATTCCAATAACTCATGTGAGCTCTTTAGATGTGGTGAGTTTACATAAATTTGAGCATCTCTGTGAGGCAGGTACTATCCTATCTATATGTTATGAGTGTAATAATATAAGGGAACTAAGATAGGGGCGAGGAATCTGGTCCTCCAAGTCCAGGAGTGAACCATGAGTGTAACCAGTAGAGTTGGCTCCATTCCGTGGCCACTCAGGACGGGGACACCACTAGTGTTCTTTATAAAGGACCTGGACTTTGACAGAAACATGACCCTTTGCTCAACCCCCAAACTCTAAATAAGACTTTATTCTTCAAGAACATCCCATTCCCATGGGAACAACTTATAATATTGGGGATACATTTTATTTGGATCCTTGGAACTAAATGGCAGGCCAGCTTTGGGCCTTCTCACGGCAGTGAATTACCCTGAGTACTATCTAAATATTTGAGGCTACTTCTAGGACCATGTCATTGAACCTTGAAGCTAATCCATTAAGATTCTGTGCAGCACAGTTCCAGTGTGAGAAAGTGATAAGGAACAGCTTTCTATGCTGCCATGCTTAATTTATACCAATTACTGCTGGTCATGGTTGAAAAACTAAAATGTGGAAAAAAAAAAAATGATATGTCCTAAAAGCAGGCAAATTTATCATAAACTTTTTATGGATGAGCACAACTCTCTAAGGGATCAGAATATGGTAATAGGATATTGTAATTTGTAATTAATGCTACAAATAATTATAATATTATTCTGTAAGTTCTTAGCCAAATTTTTGTTATTTACTACTGAAACTAAAGATAAAAAGTATTTCTTATATATAGCATACCTACACCATCCCTAATTCTACTCTCTGTCACATTCTAAATGTTTGTTAGAATAAACTCTATAATAGCACATATATAATGGGTGTTTTTACTTGGATTCTTTAGAAAATTGAATTTTGAGAAAATAAAGAGACAAGAAGACACATAACCATCTGTTTTGATAGCAATTTTTGTAATACATTCAAGTACTGGGGATAAATTTTTTTCTTTTGGCTTTGTAATCGGACATACTATTATTTTTCATTTCATTCCCAAGATACCAAGACTACAGTTCAAACTTTCCCTACTTTCCTCCTGAGCAACTCCATAGAATCCAAGATCACTTGTCAATGAATGGGAAATGCAATTGTACCCAAATGTATCTTATGGTATTGAGAAACAGTGAATATTTTCATGTTTCACATAGTCAGGGTTTCTTAAAAAAAATTATTTGCAAACTGGGTTAAGGGATGACTGACCAGTAGTAACCATACCTTAGAAATTAGAAGTGGGGAACTGTTACTGAGGGATTTACAGGTTTATCTCCCCTTGGGGCCATTTATTTATATTTCAAAGGGTAATAATATCCTGAGCTATATGGATATATTTCTCTCTTTTTTTCTTTTTCTGTATATATAAGAGCTCTAACACTTAGAAACCTTCTGCTTTTCATCCAACAGAGGGTTTATTTACATGAAAAAGATAGTTTTTCCCTGTCTTTCTGAAGAGGAGAGGGTGCTTTTGCAGCAGTTTTTATATAAGCTCCCAGTTTCATAATTTCCGAGGTCCTCTATCACATCATGGACTCTCTCTGTCCATGCAGGGTGACATCTGCCCTCATCACACTGCCCCACAGGGGAAATTGGGGCATAGAAAACCAACACTAAGATGCTCTGTAAGTAAGTAATCTGGGGAATGCCAGGATAGTTCAGCAGGTTGAGCACTTGCCTTGTGCCCACGAGGTTCAGGAATTGAATCCCAGCCCCAGCCTGTACAAACCCACATGCTGAACTGCGGCACAATTGGTAATCACCAGGATGGCTCAGCAGCGAAAGTACCTGCCCCCCATGAGGGAGGGCCCTGTTTCACTTCCTGCCCTGGGCAGCCCCATTTTCACCTGTGTTGACTGAAACTATGTCACAACTAATGATGTACAACTGTGGAGACTGCTCTGCACCTTCCCCAACCCTCTCTCTGTCTCACCTTCTTTCAAACAATAAAAAAATTAATATATCTTTAAAAAAGAATCCCTTTAACAAAAGAAATTGTCTGCCTTTGATGCAGAAACCTAATGTTTGCTGTCAGGAGAAAATGAATACCAATATTTAAAACTTATCAAATGGAATGTTACAAAGAAATACATTTAAGGGTTTTTTGAAAAGTAAAAACTCTTTTAGTACACTTAAAATGTGCCTTCATTTGCATTTTTATTAACTTATACTTGTTTTTTTATATATAAAACTGATTATCTGTAAAATAGTGATGAAAATACTCACCTACTCTCTCGAGATTTGGAAGTGATTTCCACATAAACAGAATTCTAATTCTTAAAATTATTTTATGAGTGCTTCTATAAACCCTCTCCACTAAAATCTGTGCATTCAAATTGTGGGTTCTGAAACTTAGCATAAAAAGATTGTTTAAAAATCTATAGCATAGACTCTCTTGGTTTGCAAGAGAATATCTTTTCCATAATCCTTTCTTTTCTACCATGGCTGCAACAGCCATGTTGAGGCCAGAAGATGATTTTGCACAGGAAGCACTATGGGGAAGAGGAAACCTGTAAAGAACCTCCCACTTTCCTTTTCATTGTCCTAGAAAAATAGGAATGTTATTATTTTCTTCTCTTGCATAAATATTTCTGACAGAGGCTAGCTCACTTTGTCATTGATCAGAACTGCCAGTAGTCTCCCCTATCGGAGAAACTATTTTGCCTATTCTTCAGGTTCATAAATTTTCCGGGATGCTTTTGAGCTTTAGTCCTTTTAAGCCTCCATCTTGAGTGATGACTTGAAACAACTCGTGAATCAGGACATGGGTTGAGAAAGGAATGATTTAATTAAAAGACTTAGAGCTAAGTCATATTCTTTAGAAATCACCTCTTGCACACGTTATCTTTCATTAGGAGATGACATAAAACTGCACATCAATCTCAACTTCCTTTATTTCCTCAACTTTCTGTCTGAAACTAGTCAGGGATAGATTTTACCCTGCCTTATGGGGTTTTGTATGTAAGTGTCCTAAGATGGTCAGAAGACTTGCCCTTCTAAAAGTGTTCTGTGTAGGCCAGGAAGAGAAACATGGATAGTTTTAGATTTATAGCATTGAGGAAAAATAATAAAAAAAACTAGAAAGAGCATCACTCTGTAAATTTCCTCTGATCACACCTACCCTGGGGAGAGCTGCTTACCTGTAAGGCTCCCTCTTTTCATGGTGACACTCCACCCTTTTTCAGCAGCCATCTTGGGCAGGTCCCACCACCCTCAAGCAGGGCCCAGCCTTTCCAGCCTAATGCCTTCATGCTGTGCCACATGTCTGCTGGACAGTGCTGCAGAATTCTCTGCTCCTCACCCTTTCTACTACCCTCTTTTACCAAGTGAAAAGAACAACAGTAATGGACAGTTGAAAATGTATTTACAAGGCATTTCCACTTCTTTTGTGCACCAAACCATTCAGACTGTTTGATAGGACAGGGGTCAGCACTCCCCACGCTGAACAAAGTCCTCCATGTCTTCCCACTGCAGTTAAAGAGCCTTGGGTAATTGACTTCTTTGACAGTTTTCACTTTTGTAAAAGAAGTTGTTGACTGGATGCTGTTTAGACTACTCTAGTTCTAAGACTCTGTGGTTGTAACTATGAGCCTAACATTCTCAACCTTTTAACCCATGTCTACTAAAGGAGCCCATAAACTATAGACTCCTCTTCTCTTCAGAGGTAATACTTCCATTTTAATGGTTCCTTTTGGATATAATTCCTCCAACCTTTGAAAACATCTGTTAGTGGTCTTTTAGGTGGAAACTTTAGGCCAGGTGGGAAGCTGGCTAGTTAGTGGAGAAGGAGCAATGGTTTTAGCATTTATTGAGTCTTACCATGTGCAGGTACTCTGCCATGCATACATAGTACCCCTGTTAGCTTCTTAAACCCTTCAGGACACAGGTGACTCAATACACCATTTTTAAACTTTGAACTCAGTAAAAAATAATTTTTTCTTTTGGTGTGAAATTCTGTAAAGGGGTGAAGTTTAGATTGACTTTTTTAGTATTTTGCACATTGATGTCCAATTGTTCCAACTCCACTTGTTGAGAAGATTTTGCTTACTCCAATGAATTGCCTTTGCACTTTTATCAAATCAGTCACATTTGTGTGAATCTATTCTGTTCATTGATCTATGTTTACCTTTAAGCCAAAACCAGACTGTCTTGATTACTGAGGCTTTATATTAAGTCTCAAAATCAAGTAATTAAGTTTTTCAAGATTGTTTTGGACATTCTATGTACTTTGCATTTCCATATATATATTTTAGAGTCAATTTGTCAATCTCTATATTGAATCCTGGGATTATGATTGGGATTTTATTGAATCTATATATCAATTTGGGGATAATGACATCTTAACAATGAGTTTTTCAACTTAGGAACATGATTGATCTCTCCACTTATTTAACATTTTTTTAAGTTCTCTCAGTAAATATTTGTAGTTTCAGCATAGAGGTGCTATATTTTTCTTAAATTTTCCTATAAATAGTTTTGTGATTTTTGATGCTACTTAAATGGCATCTTTGAAATCTCATTTTTTAATTGCTTATTGTTAGTATATAGGAAGATAATCTTTGTATATTGATCTTTTATCCAGCAAGTTTGCTAAATTGACTTACTAGTTTTAGGAAATTTTATGATATTTTTGGTGGAGGCCTTGAAATTTTTTACATATACAATCACATCATCTGCGACCATTTACTTCTTGCCTAATTGTATGACTAGGAACTGCAGTACAATATTATTATGAGTTGAAGTGATGGGAATAGACATCCTTACCTTGCCTTGTTTCCAGTTTTAGCCTTTGACCATTAAGTATGATTTTAGGTGTATGTTTTCTAGAAGTAATTTCTTTTTTTTTTTTTTTAATATATTTTTATTTATTTATTTTTATTTTTTACAGAGAGAGAGAGAGAGATACAGAGACAGAGAGAGAACTGAACTAGGGGAGCTCCCAGCTCAGCATATGGTTCCAAAGCACGGGCCGGGGCCGGGATTCAATCCCTGGTCCCCAGCGCTGCAAAGTGAGCGCTTAACCCACTGAGCCATCCCGGCTTCCCCACGTGTATGTTTTGTATCTATATGTTTTCTGTTGATGAGCATTGCTTTTAATTCTTACCTTCCAATCGTGAAATGGATTTGTGTGAATATTTGTATAGATTTTGAAATAATTTAGACTCAGGATTAACTTTCCCCCCTTGCCTATGTCAAGTCACTCTTAACAAAACTGGCTCCATGTATGAAGAAACAAGTCTATAATGTGACAAGCACCTGTCTGCTAGGGCTCAGAAGCTAGTGAACATGAGGTATTTCCAAGGAGCAAATAAGGAAAAGGTTGGAACTAAAATTACTGAGTAATTTTTTTTTTACAGACCTTGTGTGAGCTTTTAGGTGAGTCATTTCCATTTCGGATCTTGTCTATAGAGCCAGAATTTTTAAATAATTCTATAGACAGTGCAACTTAGGATGGTTCAACTTACGTACTAGTTTTCCACTTTACAGTGGCATGAAAGCAATATGCACTCAGTAGAAATCATACTTCAAATCTTCATTTTGATCTTTTTTCAGGCTAACAAAATGCAATATAATACTCTCTTATGATGCTGGGCAGCAGTACCTAGGTGATTTTCCCAATTGTAAGCTAACGTGAGTATTCAGAGTGTGTTTAAGGTAGGCTGGACTAAGTGATGAGACTTAGTGGGTTAGGTGTATTAAATGCAATTTTGACTTAGTATATTTTCAATTTTCAGTGGGTTTATTGGAATATAACCCATTTAAGTCAAGGAGCATCTATATTCCTCCATCCTCAGCAGGGAAGAGTGAAATGCCCCAAAGGCAACCGCAGCTTCTCTAATCACACCATACAGGATGGGCTCCCAGGCTGCCTCTCACTGTGTCTCCAATAATCCAAATCAGATACTGCTGACTGGTTAGTCAAACAAGGAACTGATTGCTTGTCTTGCTGTGATTTTTGACCTGAAAGAAGTTTCATTTGTTACCACCACATACTATGAATGTATATTCTCCGGAAAGTTCTAATACATGGTTTGTGTAAAAAGTCTACTCAAAAGATTTTCCCTAAACTAGATGATACATTTCCATTGTATTTCCCAGGGATACGCTTGGAAATTTAAGCATTTAGAGGAGGGGAAAAAAGGCCCAAGGATCTTTCTGCCCAACCTAATCATCTTCAGATGAGGAATCAAGGCTCGGAAGATGAAGTGGCCTGCTCAGGCTTACAAAGCCAATTGGTGACAAACCCTGGACGGGAACTAAGTGTTCTAAAAACTTATGTGACTTGTCATTTTTACCAGGACTAACATAAGTATTAAATCCTCTTATGATATAATTAACAGTCTATGGTCGTTTTTGACCAAACTGAAATTTTTCCATTTAAAATATGTTCACACCTAATCTAGTTACTCATAATTATTATTAAATTACATTTTTTAGGCACACCCCTCTTCCCTTAAATGGATAAAAGATGAATAAGATACTGTGATAAATTTTGTGGAGAAAATTGAAAGGTGTTCATGTAGAACAATAGATGTTTTTCACAAGTTATTATAACATATACCACACGTAGGCTACACAGAATGTAATCCAATTTTCTTTTCTCTGTACATAAACATGTATTCAGACTGGATGGAGTCATAGAAAAATAGGTGCTCTAACAAGATTCTCTCATTCAGACTTTTTACAATTTAACCTTCAAAATTCAGTTTTTTTAGCCGAGGTTGCAATATCTATTTTGCATGTGTAGTTTCAGTCTGTTAGGGAAAAAAGAAGAAACCACACCTTTTTCATTTGAGATAGACATTGTTTGGGGACAATAATAATATTAATAATAATAATGAAAACTAAAAGACTACACAAAGAAACAGAAACTGAGGACTGCCCAGCAGTTCAGATTCATACTGTGGCATTTACTGCCACCAAGTGGTTTGCTAAAATCCACTTAATTCTGTAACTGGTGTTTCTTGTATTCTCCCCAAATAGTAACACTTTTTCAAAGCATCTGTTTTCTATTTAAATGAAAATATCATGAAGTCTCAGACAGGGAATGCTGAAAACTTTTCCTAAATTGACAAACTAACAAGTCCTTAATTGGACAAAGAAAATATGGTAAATCTTTATTTGCTTTTGCTAAACTTCTGTCATTAAAAGACAGGAAACTGGGGTGATGAAAATGCTTTTACTCAACACATGAAAAGGCAGTATCACTGCTGACAACCAAAGAGAAAATTCCCTATGAAACTACAAATGCTTAATGAGAAAATCTGCAATGTTTGAATGGGGTCTAATTTCTAGTAAATGTTGTTCTTACAAAACATATGATGAAGTTGGTACTGGTCCCATGTCCCACCCCACCTCCACTCTCCACTTCTTGAAAATTGCTGGGGAATATTTAGAGTGGAGCTGGCTTGGACTTAAAACAGTAGATTTGGGGGAAGCCAGGATGGCTCAGTGGGTTAAGCGCTCACTTTGCAGCGCCAGGAACCAAGAATCAAATCCCAGCTACAGCCTGTGCTGCCCCATAAGCTAAACTGAGATGTGCTTCCCATGAGGAAGGCCCCCAGTTCAGTTCTTGCTCCCCCCACCCCCAGTTCGGCCCCTGGCTCGAGGGGGCGTGCCTCCCATGTGGGAGGCCCATCACCCAGTTTCTGCCCTGTACAGCTTCTGCCCTGCTCAGCTTCCACCCAGCTATGTGGAAAGAAACCGTGTCAAAAGCTGATGATGTACAACTATGGAGATTGCTCTGGGCCCTCCCCCTTCTTTCTGTCTCTCTCTCTGTCTGTCAAAAACAATAAAATAAATCTTAAAAAAAAAAAAAGGTAGATTTCACTCATGTTGGGGTATCTTCTTGGATACAACAGAAGGAGTAGTAGCTCAAAAATGGGCATTCAAAACAGAGTTCTCATAAAAGAAAACTTCTTCCCATTATAATAGTTCCCATCACCACATCCAAATGTCAATAAATAGCTGACATTGGGCCAGGTGTAGGAGTATATGTACATTTTGTAGCATAGATACTAAAAGAGATTATTCAGGCAAGAAATAACTCCAGCACCCTCACATCACATTCAAACAAGCCAGCCAGCCACTGTGATCTTTGGCCTTGGTTTATTATCCTAGGAGTCTTCCTTAATCTTTTTAGCTTTTAGCATCTTATTCATTTAGCATGGTATCAAGCATTAACAGATGGACCAAAACCCTGCATGTTTACTAAGGCAGTGTTTCTCAAAGCAGTGAAATACCACTTACATCAAATAAGTACTTACATCAAGTGCTTTCTAAGAATGCCGATTCTAGGGCCCCAACCCAAGATTACTGAAATTCTTTGGAACTATGAGTTTTAACAAGTACTCCACGTGACTCCTACGATCTCAAATTTGGGGATTACTGACCTAGGGGAAAAATAAGAGTAGTGATCCCCAAACTTTGCTACACAATAGAATAATCTAAGTAGCCCTTTAAAAATGTATTGGACTGGCTCCTCCCCCCAGATATTCTGTTCGGGTGTGACCTCGTCATCAGGAGTTTTCAAAGCTCTCCAAGTAATTCTAATATGTAAGAAACTTTAGGAAACCTGTCAGAGGACGTTAGATCATCACCTGATGACTATTTAATAGACAAGGAACTAGAAGTTGCCAAAAGGGGATGCTTTTACTCTAAATTGCTTAGAGACCAGGAGTCTCTAATAGCTTCATCAGTGTCAACTGAACACCCTTAATAGAAGTTTTGAGACTTTTAGGGTGCTCCCTCAGTTTCACATGATTTTCAAAAAGCTTCCAGGGCCTTCTTCTCATGTGGACTAGTGGTCCCCAGGCTAACAGAAGAAGGTGGGAACTGAGATGGTATCTACTTGTACAGCTTTCCAAACATTTTGATCTTAGCCATTGTGCCCGGGCAATTGTGCCCCGTCCAGCGGGGCACGACAACGCGGCTCAAGGGGGAACCTATGAAGGACAAGAGACAGGAGACACGAAGAAATGGAGGCAAGACAGGATTCTGATCAAGCCTCAAAATTTTGTTTCTGTTACAGCGGTATATATGCAGTAGGGACAAAGGAGGGCAGGGCTGTCTGTTTGGCGGGGTATCTGTCAAAAGGTGATTGGTTGGGATAAGTGGCAGCTTAGGATTGGCGGAGGATGGGCGGGCTCTAGCGCGCAGTTTAAGCGAGGGAGGGGCAGGAGTCATACGGGAGAAGTAAGTTATCTTTAGCTCCAGGCCAGACCGCAGGGGATGCATGTGACTTCTGAGAATCGTTCTCCTTTTAGGGGAAACCGAAACCTATCTCTCAAGATGGAGTCGATTCTTAAAATGGAGTAACTTTTGTATTTAGCCAGGCTGGTCCCAGTTGGTCCCTGACAAGCCATTCGACAAATATTGGCTAATTAATGTGGGCTTTGCTGATTAATATGGAAAAACAACCTGTAGACTTCTTCACCTATATCACATGGTTTTCAATTCACCAGAAAATATTATTTTACCAATTTTTCTCCTTCCAAATGAGTCTGGCAACTCAGCCAAAATGTTTAACAAAGTAATGCTACTTACAGACATCTAGATTCATAACTGGCTTCTGGTTTTCCAAAATTACTTATCAAACAGTCAACATAAATGCATTGGGGTATTTTCATAGTGTCGCATGCCATCTCAGGGGTAATCTGTGTTGTCAGATTAGATAGGCTATCAGCATTATTAAGAAACTATGTAATACTCTGACATTTTCTGTATGTCTTCCCCCTTTTAACCTTCAACTCCTGAAAACTAATTTTGCAGGAAGCTTCCTCATCTTCCTGTAATGGAGATTTCAAAACGGCTCTTTTTATTTCTTACCTTAATATTCACCTTTAGTAATTGCTCTGCAAAATGCACACCCACTGTCAGCTGAGTGGATTATGAATTAATTGTCTGCCTTTGAGGCCTTCTCACCTCGATATTTGCCTTTGAATGAGGCTTCCAGTTGTAATGACTCTATTTGCTACTGGAGTTATTTTACACTTTGTCTATTACGTCATTATGTTTGAAATCTGTTGTGGTTCCTACATGAGGAAAAATCATTCTGTCTAGCTTTTTTGTAAAACAGTTTAAACTATGAAAGTGTGTTCCCTATTTAGCTTTTCAAAACACATTATGATCTCCTTAATTTTAGAAAATAAAGAAAGGAAAGGAAAAGATAAATATTGTACAAAAAATGCAATGAGAGAATAATAGCCGAACAAAAATAGTGCTTTATATATGATCCAGGCACTTATCTAACCACTTAAAATCATTTAACTCCCACAATCATTCTATTATAGTATTATATTATTATAATAGGGTCAGAGTAGTAAGATAGGCACTCTACCCTCAGTGCAGATTATTAGCATTGATCACAGCCAAGTGCGTAAAAATGTTAGTTAGAGAGCAATTGGAGGGAGAAAGAGTTTCGTGGAGCCTGGAGGTGAGACTAGTTAAGAGTGACAGTTTCAGTTTCAAGTCCTGATGTCTGGGTGTTTGGGTAGTTCATGCATATGGAGGTTAAGAGTATGGAATCAGGAGATCCCAGGATAACTCAGCAGATTGAGCGCCTGCCTTGCAACCAGGAGGTCCAGGAATGAAATCCCGATCCTGGCCCAGCCCGTGCAAACCCATACACTGAACTCTAGCGCAACCGCTAGGATGACAGTGAAGGTTCTCTGCTCCAATGTGGGAGACCCAGTTCAGTTCCCGCCCCACACAGCCCCATATCCACCTGTGTGGAATGAAGCCATGTCACAACTAATGATGTGCAACTATGGAGACTGCTCTGGGCCCTCCCCCTTCTCTCTCTCTCTCTCTCTCTCTCTCTCTCTCACCTTCTCTCAAACAATAAATAAATCTTTAAAAAAGAGCATGGAATCAGAGCCAGACACACCCAGGATCCATTCCTGCCTGGCCACTGAAGGGTTGAGTTACTGGGCAGCTTCTATGGCACTTCTAGTCTCTGGTTCTCTTTTGTTTAGATCTTTAATGGTTCAAAAGGAAAGCCAATGCCTATGTATTCATTCCTCAGGGCTTCCATAACAAAACACCAAAGACTCCGTGTCTTAATGAACAGAAATCTACCTCCTCACAATTCTGAAGGCTAGAAGTCCAAGACCCAGGTGTCTTCTAAGTTGATTTCTTCTGAGGTCACTCTCCTTGGTTTGCAGATGGCCACCTCACATGGTCTTTCTTCTGTGCGTGTGTATTCCTGGTGTCTCCCTATGCATCCAAATTTTTTCTTCTTTTCTTTTAAATGTTTATTTTATTGTTTTGACAGAGAGAGATGAAGAGACAGGAGAGGGCCCAGAGCAGTCTCCATAGTTCTACGTCATTAGTGTTAGACACGGTTTCACTCCACACAGGTGGGTGCGAGGCCGCACAAGGCAGGAACCGGGCCCAGGGCTCCCACATGGGAAGCACACCCCAGTTCAGCATATGGGTCCTCATGGGCTGGGGCCGGGACTCGATCCTTGGGCCCTGGGGCTGCAAGGCAAGCGCTCAACCTGCTGAGCCATCCAGCATCCCCAAATATTTTTTTCTTATAACACCAGTCATATTGCATTAGAGCCCACCCTGGTGGCTTAACTTAACCACCACTTTAAAGGTCCTATCTCCCAGTGCAGTCACTTTCTAAGGTACCGGGGATAATGGCTTTAGCATATAAATTTGGAGGGTGGGAGAACAAAATTCAGCCCATTACAGCCTGCTTCAGAGAATTAACAGAAATAATACAAATGAATTCCTTAGCAAGGTACCTGGCAATAAATGAGGAAGCTTCCTGAGATAACAAAAATGTTCTGTATCTTCACTTTGGTGGTGCCACATGGGTCAGACTCATTGATGTGTGCACATCACTTGTACATCTGCTTATATGTATATTGTACAATATACCTCAATAGCGCTGATGTTACAAATATGGAATTACTACATGTCCATTTCTCCACAACAATGATTTCCTTTTAAAACATTTTAAAACATTTTTCAAGGTATAACAAACCTGTTAGCCTGGATCCTTGGTGACTAATTACCTCCAAAAGATTCCCAAGCAAAGTAAAATTACCTGGAATGTGGCACTAAGAAGTTTTATGCCTGAAGTTTTGCAGTTTTTCAATATTCCCAAATAAAACTAAATTATCCAACAATGTGTTTTACCTAAGAGTATGTAAGCCCCTCAAGGGATCATTAGAACTCTAGTTTTCCATGAGGGAGCAAAATTCTCAGTCAGCAACATTGATGTCAATGAGAGATCCCAAATATTTAAATTCACTGACTGTCTCAAGGGCCAGTTACTCTACAAGAAGTGGTATAGTCTTAAGAAGCTCCATTTGAAGTGAAAATGAAAAGATTGTTCTGCAGATTTTAAATAACAGCCAACTTGAATTACTTTGGAGACAACAAGATGTCCCGAGGGACTTAATTTTCAGCATGGGTTTCCTAAGTCTACATCGTCCTCAAACATTGGGAGAATTTCCAAGTTAATGTTGATGAAGACTTATGAAATCTCAGAGGGGGAGTTCTGCTAACCATAAAAACAAGAGTAAAATTACCATGAATTTTCTATGAAATATTTTCAAAACATGTCCCTGCTGAAGAATTGCTTCAGGGTATCAGTATCTGTAGAAACACTATGCACACACACACACACACACACACACACACACACACACACACACATTTCTACAGTGCTTTGCACATCGCTAAAAGGTGTTTGTTATCTAAATGACTAAATATGTTTTTTGACTAAATGAATTAATCAACAAGAAAGCAGCATTAAGAGAGCTGCAGATTTTGTTTTATTATAAACACGCAACTTTAAAACCAGGAGGTGGCTGGATCACAGTGGGGAGCTTCCTGGACAGCCAGCTCCGGAGGGAAATCACTGAGCTCTGCACATCCCTCAGGGCTTGGCAAAGAGCAGACAATGATAAATGTTTGCTCAATTGAATCATTGACTATAAGGTCTGTGTGATAACTATATATTTTTTTCAATGTCTGTGATAGGAATCTGCCTTCTAGGTGGAATTGCCTTGTGATAAGCTGTTTCTGTCACTAAAGAGCTAAAACTTAGAGTCAAACGAGTTTTCCCTCTATGGAACCTCATCCTGCAGACTGGAGCCAGAGGCATTCTGTAGCAGGAGGGGCTTTCAGCTGCCTTTAATGATTCACACAGCGGTTCTGCTGAGACCTCAGCAGACAGAATGCAGACAGACTGTCTGAGGAGCTGGTTAAAATGCAGGGTCTGATTCTGTAGGTCTGGGCGGGGCCTGGGATGCTGCATTTCTAACACACTCCCAGGTGGTGCAGAAATCAGGTCACACTTGGGACTTAAATGGGTCATAGAGGAAGAGGGGCTTTCTTAGGAGAGGGGCAGAATAAGCACATACGGGGTGATGCAAGGACCTGAACCTGGAGGCTGAGGGCTGGTTGTGTGACCACAGAGGAGTCACTTCCCTTCTCTGAATCCAAACTGTGTCATGAGGAAAATGGCTCTCTTAATAAGTAATAGGATGGTAATGCCCACTTCATGGGGTCTTCGTGAGAATGAGGGAACCAGGGAGTCACTTACTATGAAAATGAAGGACCGTGCTCCGTACATAGCCCTTGCTTGGTAAATGCTTGCTGACTGACGGCAAGCACAGGTTAGGTGCTCTCTGTGGTTCAGAGGGCTCCACTCCCCAAACCCCACGGTGCCAGGGAGGGTGCTCGGCCCTGGGCAGGTGCTCAGGTAGGGTTAGCTCAGTTCAGTTAGTAGTGGAGTGATCGATGCCTGGAGGGACATTTATACCTGGACGACAGCTCCTGCGACACCAACAAGACTCTTCCCTGAGTGGTAACTTTGAGACCTTGGGTCACTTCCAGGCTCCTCTGGGCCAGCAGTGAGAGACAGAACCAGCTCCTTCCAATTAAAATACGGTGTTGGGATGGCTGAGCTTTTTTGCTAATCTTCAAAACCCTTAACAGAAATCATGTATAAAATCACTTCCCTTTGATACACGGCCCAGCCTGTCCCAGACAGGGCGTTCAGCCTGGAAGGGTGCTATCAGTACCTTAAAGGCCCAAGTCATCCTCCAGATCATGGTGGCTCTGGCTCCTAGCCACCAGTGGTCCCTGGATGACGGTCTGCTGAAGGTCAAGTGAAGGGCTGTGAACAACTTATAAAGTACTGAACACAGCTCCCAAGCAGCATGGTAGGAAAGCAGATAGAAAACCCCAGGAACGACCTACAGCTCTGCTTAAACCTTAACAGCTCATTTTAGTGAGGAGTCAGAGACATAGAACCTATTGGCACCTTGAGAAGCCTGCTTTAACCAACTTGCAAAGAAAATCTAGAATAAATCTTTACTATAACAAATGGAATATTTAAAATCTCAAAGTATTTAAATAAAGTGTTAATCAAGATGTTCTCTCGGGAAGCCGGAATGGCTCAGTGGGTTAAGTGCTCACTTTGCAGCCCTGGGGACCAAGGATCGAATCCCGGCCCTGGCTCGTGCGGACCCATATGCTGAACTGGGGAGTTCCCCCAGTTCAGTTTTCATCGGGGTGAGACCCCCGCCCAGTTCCTGCCCTGAGCGGCCCTGTGCCCACCTGTGGAATGAAACTATGAGGAAAAGCTGATGATGTGCAGCTGTGGAGACTGCTCTGGGCCCTCCCTCTTCTCTCTGTCTCTGTCTCTCTCTCTGTCAAAAACAATAAAAATAAATCCTTTATAAAAAAAAAAAATGTTCTCCTCTCCCTCCTTCTACTGCCCCACCCCCTACACATAACATGTAAGGTCCCAGGAAAGACATAAAGAAGCCATCTTCTTACTGAAGAACTCTATTTTTTCCACTTAATTTCACAAATCATTGTTGTAATCCACCTTAATTTTATAAATTAACATTTTCATACCATAAGTGTTTCATTCATAGCTCATGTTTTATCAATTTTCTTCTTGACAAAAATTACAAGCCTAGATTTCTTATAAAAATATTCACCATTCCAGTAGTATAGATGGGTTTTAGCCCAGGATAATTCACTATTGGTCACTGATATATTCCTATTATCCTGGAAGGAAATACATCATTTTAAAAAATAAAATGGTTTACAAGTATTACTACTTTGTGTTCACCAGCTTTTCCTGGGGAATTAGTTATGGTCTAAACTGTCTGAATTCAATATAAGCTCAGTTATTGATAAACTGACAGAACCTGCATCTTAATACCTCTCTAAAGATGGTAAAGTGTGGTGAGGAAGCACTCCTAAGACAGTATTTCTAGTGGCACCAAACACAGATTATTTTGAATGTCCTCCTCATTTTTCACTTGCTTCTAAATAATTTCATGTGGTACTTTTATATACCCTGGATGCATGTCCTTCGGCTCAGATTTTGAGGTTTTGCTTTTTTTAAGTTGTCTTCTCAAAAATAGATGATATAGTTTGAATGGTACACAGAAGAACTGTTAGCAATTTCTTTATGTTTTTGCCAGATCAAATACATCACCTTTACCAATGTCCTACAGCTTACATATAACGGTTTCTATCTAATGAATCAGTTGGCTTATATCTAATAAATGATTCTGTGCTGCAGGTCAGCTACCAAGAAGTATAATTTGCATGTAATTAATCATGGAGGACTCACTAGGATGCAAATAGATATTTTTGCTAGCTTTATCAAGATATAATTGACAGATAACATTGTGTAAGGTAAAGGTGTACAACACATTGATTTGATATATTAATATATAGCAAAATGATTACTACCGTAGCATTCACTAACACCTCCAACACATCACATAATAAACATTTATTTTCCTGTATTGATAACATTTAAGATCTCTTGAAAGTTGTCTGCTCAACTTTCAAGCATACAATACATTATTGTTGATTGTAGTCATCATGCTGTGCATTAGATTCCTAGAACTTACTCATCTTCTAACTGGAAGACCGTATCCTTTGACCAATACCTCCCCATTTCCCCCACTCTCCAGCCCCTGTATTCACCATTCTACTCTCCATTTCTACAAGTTTGGATATTTTAGATTCCACATATGATATCACACAGTATTTATCTTTCTCTGTCTGGTTTGATTTACGGGGTTCGGCAGAAGTAATGCCATTTTTTAAATAGTGTAATGGTTGGAAGGGTACATGAATGTCTTGCATGAGATGGACAGCAATTTGAACACTTTGCCTAAAATGTCACATAGCATGCTTGAGTGAGATATTGTTATGTTACAGAATTACATGCTTATGATTTTGTAAAAAATAGACTTGGTCTAGATTACCAGCTCATAAAAAAGGGGTGTTACTTCTGCCAAACCCTGTACTTCGCATAAAGCCCTCAAGGTCTATAAATGTTGTCACTAATGGCAAAATGTCCTTCTTTCTCATGGCTGAGTAGTAGATATAGACATATATATAGATACAGATATAGATATAATGAATATGTTATATACATATATAATATATTATGAATATTTTATTTATATATATATATATATATGTTGTCCAGAAAGTATCCAACCAATGATGGACACTGAGGTTGATTCCATAGCTTGGCTATTGTGAATAATGCTGCCATAAATATGGCAATGCAGATATCTCTTCAAGATCCTGATTTCATTTCCTTTGACTGTATACCCAGAATTGGCATTGTTGGATCATATGGTAGTTCTAGCAAATCAATATTTTAGTGAGTTTTTCTATGACTGTAATGAGTAAATTTAATGTATGTTTAAATACTTACACTAAAATAATTTTGGTCATGCCTTATAATACACATGGGCTGTTCAAAAAATATTCAGCCATGTAATATGAAAAATGGAGGCATTTATGGTTGGATTTTTTCCAGACAGCCCTTACATATTATCAGTCCTTGCCCACCCATTTGTGTATTGAAGCAGAAACAGGTTTCTGAAGATAATATAGTCTCTGCTCATGCATATTTCTTAGCCCACCTGGCTCCTTCATTGTTATAAGAGGGCCCTCTCCTGCCTCTTCTGGCTGGTTGTCAAGTGCATGGAACTCCTGTAAACTTGCAAACTAGCACAGACACCCCACCCCACCCCTCACCACATGTTCCCACCAGAGGCCTGAGCCCTCTCTGCTGCCTAAGTCTCATGCAAATCTAAGCTTTACAAAATAAAGCATAGAAAGAATATGGCATCCACCATTCCTTTGTGTATTCTAAGTCCTACTCACTTTTTCAAGACAGATCACTAGCAAGCTGCATGTAGCAGCCTCTCTGCTTTGTCCTTCATACAACTGCTTTTAACTGGGCTCTGCCTGCTTGGATTGTAAGGGTTTCAGGCTTGTCTCTTAGCAAACTCTGTTTGAGAAAAAAAGCTCAGTCCTCCTGCCAGGGCTTAGCACAACACATTGTGCAAATACACTATTGCTCAAGACACTATCTTGATTTAATTCACTTTGCACTTCAGGTCCCCATGGTGTGATATAAAGAGCACTTGACCATGAACGAGGCAGACCCAGGTTCTTGACCTCACCCTCCAGCAACCAACAACGAGGCAAGGACTTGTCTGTCCTCTCCTAGGTCTGTTTCCAAATCTGGAAAATGAACATTATATAAATAATCTTTAATGTCTCATTTAGTTTAATATTTTTGAGTATCTCCAACATCAACTAACCACCAATTGATACTTTAATAATGTAAATCTCTATTGTAATTAGCATTATAAAATGCATTTTTTACCTCATTGATGTTTGAGATATGGCCAGTGCCCTATTTTTTAATTACAAGATAGATTTCACAAAGGTTAACTGATGAGAAGTAGTGCACTTCACATAGTTGGCGTGACCAATTTTAAAGAAAAGCAGCATATTCATAAGATTCAATCTTTCCCTAAATTCTTAGACTGACATCCTTTGTCAGTCTTTCACACCTTAAATGTGATTCTAAAAGGCTATGAGATTTGTGAATATAGCTGAAAGATTGAAACATCCTCACTTTACCTCCACAGGCAATTTATTTTAGCATCAAAGACACAGAGCAGTCCTCCCCCTCTCCGACTGTCATTACTTCAGCTTCATGTAGCGACTTCTGTGGAATGCTTTAGATATACATGCCAGGCACAGAGAAGCTATTAAAGAAAAATTGATTTGACTCATTCGTTGACAGCAAAGAAATTCATGTCATGGTGACACCACTTTGATCAGCATTCCGGCTTTTCAGGCACTTGCAGCATAGTAAAGCCTTATTTTCCAATCTTGGCCATCTGTTAAGCCTTACTCCCTCTTTCACCTGAGCGTCTGTTATGTATATGAACATGGTTGTCATGGCACTTCTTATACAATCTCTCTTTTAAGCTGAACACCCCATTTCTTTTTAGCGCTCCTCATTTACCCTAGTTTCCTTACATTCCTCTTTCTGCTCACAGTGCTTGTATTACCTCTAGATTGTTCATTTTCTCCATTAAAATGAGGTACCTCAAATCCAACTATTTTCTTAAGCTCTGCTTCAATACAGAGTTAAATGAAATTTACAATCATGGCTCCACACACTATATCATTATTCTACCCTAAAGTGGCTAATAGGAAGGTTTTGCTTCCAAATGACACTGTGGCTCATATTGGAGATACAATCAACTGAAACTCTGGTGATTGGTTTTTTCACACAAATTTTTGTTAAACTAGGTCTCACCCAGGTGTAGCCAATTTCTTAAACCTCAATTGGAGGATTCCTATTTATCTGTACATTATTTCATCTTCTTGGCATTAGTTCAAAATTTTAGACTTTGGAGATTTTTTATTTTAATCTTTTCTAACATTTATTGTGTAAATAATTCTTTCTAGCTATTTTAATTGGGCAAGTTTGATGGGAATATTTTCTGATTATTTAAATCATTGATAAAATTACTAAAAAGGAAATACCAGATAGCTTAGTACCAAGTATAGCTCTTCCCAAGTATGCTGCTCTCTGAACCAAAATTCTTAGTATAGTTTTTCAACCAGCTATGAATTTCCCCAAGCAATCATCATCCAGCTCACATTTCTTAGTCTTGTCTATAAGGCTGTCAAAGGTATGTTGTCAAACACTGTACTGAAAGAATCCTCCTGATGGAGGATAATTAACTCTAGAAAAATGAGTCCAGAATGCCTTGTTCTTATTGCTCCTACTGACTGCCATTTTGTGTCATCAGTGACAACAAAACCATACTTGTCTCAGTCCTTCCTAGTATTTTGTCTGTGACCATGTTCACTAGCCTGTTATTTCTATAGCCATTTTTTCAAAATTTTTAAACATAGAAAAAATATTAGCCATTAACTGTAATTCTTTAAGAATTATGCTATACTATAAGAACATGTTGCCTCATGTTTGTGTGCCAATTTTCAAATTTATAACACCTGAATTTCACTAGGATGCTTAGAAAGTCCATGTTAATAAAGATTGTGGATACATGGGGTAAAGCATCCCCTAACATGGATAGGATAGATAATATGGCCTTGAGAGTGGATTTTGAAGGGAAAAGCAAGACAACTGATGAGTATAAAACGTGTAGAGGGACCTCAGTAGAGCTTTCTGGCTGTAGAGCATTTGAGGAGGGGACCAGCTAAGAAGCAGAACAGAGATTATGTAGAAAAGGGTAGTAAAATCAACACTGGAGTCGAAATTAGAAAGAGAATTAGAAAATTAAGAATTCTGAGAGGATGCCAGAATAGCTCAGCAGTTGAGCGCTTGCCTTACAATCGGAAGGTCCAGGGTTCCATTCCCAGCCCCAGCCCATGGAAACCCATATACCGAATGGCTGAACTGCAGCGCAACTGGTAACCACCAGGATGGCTCGGCGGCAAACGGTCTCGCCTCCCATACAAGAGGCCCCCAGTTCGGTTCCCTCCCCATGTGGCTCCTCATCCTCCGGTGTGGAATGTAACCTTGTCATAACTAACGATGTACAACTAGAGAGACTGATCTGGGACCTTCCCCTCCCCTCTTTCTCTCTCACCTTCTCTCAAACAATGAAAG